>VZRW01011307.1:105794-120177 GCA_013398125.1 Aegotheles bennettii | reverse complement strand
CTGCCGCCGGTCAAGCGCCGCCCTAGCGGCTGCCGCCCCGGGGCACCGGAGGCTGCGGGGAGGTGGAAGTAAGGCCTCCAAGGTGCCAAAGGCTGACTTCCTCTGGCACTCCTATTTTGGCAAGTGCCGGTGGCCCGCCAGCTCTGTGAAGGGGCCGGACGGCTCCGCGGGAGGTGTCTCATCGTGCCAGCACACGCCGGGCGCAGGGACGCACGCGAGGAACATTCGGGTGAGTCCCCGGTGGGTCCCGGGTGCAGTGTGCTTGTGGGTGTTCACAGCCGTCTCTTTTTCTGGAGAACACACTGGAGTTGTCCTACTTGTCCCACTTCTGCTGAGGTTTTAATTGTGAAGAATCTTCGCGGTGGGAGCTGGGGCAGCAGTCAACAGCAGTGCTTTTATTGCATTTGTTGTCAGAGAGACAAAATATTATGCAGCCCTTCTCGGGAAGCCCATAATCCCAGAGGTGAAACGCAGCCCAGCTCTTGGAAGCTGTGTGCACTACAAAAACAGACCTTTTGAAAGGAAATTGCCAAGGAAAGTCTTGGAGGGAAAATGGAAAGCACATTTTGAAAGTGCAACGCCACAGCCAGGTATTTGCACCTGTCCCATCTTTTTACACTCAAATCCCCAACAAATCTAAGCTAAAGAATATTATATTGCCCAATAGGTGAATGTATTCTTTATTTTGTAAAAAATATTTCATTATCTTTCCCAAGATCCACTGCAGCTTGTATCTTTAATGTGTTCTCAGAAGACTGAAACACATTCAGTGGATCCAAGACACACAAATTCAGATCTAGATTTAGATCTCTACTATTATAGAGTTCAAATCTAATGGATGTCGTACTGCTCAGGCACAAGGGGAACACTGTTTCATCTACGAGAAAGCAGTTGCTCTGGTGTTAAGAGTAGATTGGTTCCTACCAGTTGCCTGGATATGGTCTATTCAGTCTTTGCTGTGCCTAATGTATATATGCATACAACAAAGATCCTCATCACTACCACTGTCTTTATCTACAGCTCTGTGTATAGATTAATGGTTGATACTATAGTAGAAAGTTAATTCATTTGTTACCTTTTCATTTGGGCCCTTGAGCTCACAGCTGAAGCTCATTAGTGGAACAAGTGTGGTGTCAGAGGTCTGGAAAAGTAGTTCTCTATCCTAGAATTTCCTCCAATTCCACATGAATGTCACACCCTGCCTGCTTGAGAAGGGCTGCTTTGCTTCACTGGACCTTTTAATTTAAAATACCAGCAGTGTGTGCTAGCTGGCCATGGATGCTGCAGAAATTCTGCAAACCGTATTTCCCCATAGATGTCTGTCAGCAACCTCCTGCCACTACGTGACAGAAGCAGTGTGGCTGGATCAGAAAGTCTTTGTAGATCCTTTCCAGGTAAGGCAGTGGAGTGCAACTCATGCCAGTACAAAATATTTCCTCTACCAAATGAAGCTCAATACGGCTGTTGCTGTGCAGCTACCCACCTATCAGACTAGGAGATTCATTTACTCTTTTAAAAATTTGGAATAAAATTGGAAATATATTTCAGGCAGGATGCTGCTTTTTGGATCCGAATTGGCATGGATCCGGATCAGACATTCAGGAAAGCCTGAATGTCTGCTGATGTAAACCAGGAGTACTTCACTGAAGGAATGAAGATATAGTGCAATGAAACCAGCATCCTGAACTGATGCAACTCAGAATGGTAAGCCTGGGTGTCAACATCTCTTATGTCAGATTTTGCCGCCTCCTGCATGTGCATGGAAGCATAACCAACCAAGAGATTGTTTTTATAACAATAACAAGAACTCTGACACCCAGTTTTGGGTCCAGACCTCTCTGGGTGTTTCTCTGGGACAGCTGCAAGGCATCTCCAGCTGTTACAAGTCATTCAAAAGGATGGGACAATGCAAGGAGGCCCCAGACTATCCATACTGTGGCCAGGAGAGGGCAAGCCTTGTGTGAGTCTGTCTCTGGTACATGACAGCACTTGAATTTGTCCCCAGGTGGAAAGTACCCTAGTACGATGGCAACCAGAACCAGGCTGCAGCTGTTTGGACTATCCTTGAGGCATGCCTGTTTTGTCCAGTCCTTTATCATTAAACAGGGCTTTGGTGAGTAAAGAACTGAACTGTGTTACAGACCATGCATCTGTCTGTACAGGCATGGCCAGTACTCATGGCTTGTGTAAAAGGAAGTATGACTGCATGTTAAAGGGTTTCTGTATCGCCTCTGCAGCCCATTTGCATGGCAGTAGTTTTCCATTGTTTGGGAGATTGTCTAAACATAGTAAAAGCCTAATAACTGGCAATGTGCCATCTGCTCTGTGTCAAGACGGGCTGAGCCTCTGAACATGGCAGCAAAATACATTCTGAAGCCCTGTTCCTGCTTGGACAGAGGAGCTTCCTACAACTTGTGCCACACTGACAAGAGGCTATTGTGCAATGTCTGCTCTAGCCCCTGGCCACCAAGTGACAGCCGTGAACAAGCTGCTTTGTGTGACAAAGAGAATCATGTGAAAACCATTTTAGAAGCCTGAAGTAGGAATGAGGCTAGAGATATAATGATTTCAGTGTGCACAACAGATGGAGGCTGTAGAACATGGAGCCACTAATCTATGGATTACAGACTCCCTAATTATAGATTGACACTTACCATTTCTGAGAGGCACGACCAGCTGAGGGAGAGATCTTGTAGATCAGTGCTCAACAACTGAATGCCATGTTGGGGATAACTAGGGAAGGAACACAGACTGGAAAATATAACTGTACCCACTTCTTGCTTATTTGTGTCTTGGAATGTTGCATGGAGTTCTGGTCTACTGCAGATCTTGCAAAGAGGATAGAAGTGCTGGAGAAGGTCCAGAAAAGTCTGAGATGCATGCTTGAAGGCATGGACCACAGCTGCACCCAAGCAGGCTCCTCGGCGACGGGCACTCCCCTGGGGACAAACCATCAGTCAGTCAGTCACATATTTCTCAGCATAAACAGGGGAGCCTGTAAGAACCAATAACAAAGTCAGATCTTCAGCACCTCCAAATGCGAACCTTGACATTAACCATAATACTTACTTCAGTATGGTCCTATTTTATTGACTCCTGCCCTTGGAGCAGATGGAAACTCATTATTCCTGCTACTTTGTGGCTAATTCTGTTCCAGTGAGTCATACATACACCAAGATCTACAGATCCCACAAAACTGGACCCAGATATTAACTCTAGCACTGCACTTAACTGGTATCTGTGAACCTGGGACACAAGAACTAAATCAATCAGCAACTAAGCAGGTGACCCCATTGTCACTGGGGTGGCCCAAACAAGGGTCATCTATACACTAAGGTCATCAACTCTTTTATTCCAGATCCCTAACTCTAAGAACTATCCTAATCCAAGCTGCTAGCCTGTCCCTGTGACATTTGTTACTTCCAGATTTAGCTACATGTTAATAGCTGGGAGAGAAAACGGCTTCCACATAGATGAAATTTTGAGCTGTGTACATGACTGTTATGTTATACTTTACAGTTCGCAGATTAAAATTCACATAGGTATCAACTTGGTGAAAGTCTTAGGCCATTCAGATTTATAATTCACTATATAATAATACACATTCTAGATATTTGAGAAAAGAAAAAAACCACAAACGTGGTATATTAAAAGCAAGTCATCATGAACAAGGATAAGTATTTAAATATTAAAATAAATGTATCGCAGCATTTGCCTGGCTGTATGAAATGGGTAATCTGCTAACGTGACAGCCGGCTACCATGAGATCAGGATCTCTAAGAGTATGTTATTTGAGGTGTGTGTGCCACTGTGCCACTGAATAAATGGGTGAAGATTACTGCATGCTGTAGCTGCTGGGAAGAATCTTGGCAATCTGGGTTAAAAGCTGAGACTTCAGTTAATCTCACCTGACTCATAAAACAGTGTTTGTTCTATGAACATGTCAAGCATAAACTAATAATCACACAAATATGCACATTTATTAAATTCTGATCTTCAGAGGACTGGAAGAGAATGAATACTTACAAAATAAGGTGACTTGCAGAAAGAATTGGATATTGTACAAAAAACTGCATAGCTTCATCTGGTTTCCTTTAGACTCCTAAAGCAGAGTTGCTGAGTTACTGCATTCTTGTTTGATGTCCTATGTGAAATCATATTATTAAGCCCAGAGACACAGGCGACTGTTCCCTGCTCCCTGCTTAGCATTTTGCAACTGCTGCAGCAACACCAACAGCCCTGCAAACCCTCGAGGATGGGCTTGTTCTTATCAGGTACTCCTCCCTCTCCAGACCTCCCCCCAAAGCATGGGGGCTTCTTCCAGTTATGGCTGGGACAATTTAAGCTGCCTTCGGGCACTGACTCTTCAGGTGCAGCTGTGCCTGTTCTCTTTTCACTGTCAGTGCATTAGCTGTGGTCACTGTATGGGTGATATTTGGCTCAGCCAGCAGCAGCAGAAGTGAGTTCATGGCCATGGTAGACACCAGTTTCCTTCCTGCAGCCAGCCACACAGTGATGATCTAACTGCTCTAGAATGCCTTTAAACAGCAAAGGCGCAGCCTGGTACCACCCACAAAAGACATCTGCTGCAGAGAAATTTGTCTTGCTGGGAGGATGTGTAATCATCTGCATGAGCTAACGTCCTTCTGAAATGCTTCAACTCAGTCTCCAGCAACTACACCCAAAGCTGACGAAGGCTGCCTATCAGTACTGCTTAGAGGGGAAGATGCTTCTCTCCATTGTCAAGACATAGCAGAAACTCTTGGTGTACTTCCTTGCTGCAGTCTTGATTCAGGCTCCACTGAAACTATACTCCCAGGTCAGTGTCTCCTTGGCTGAGCTACACATCTGCTCATTGGTGGCTGTTGATTCCCAGATGCTTTAAAGGCTCAGATCTTGAGCAGACTATTTCCTTTATGAACAAACTGCAATACAACTGCAGCAAGGTTCATATAATAGTGGCTCATTAATTTTTATTTCTTTATAATAGCCCTAATTAGGTTATGTGCATTCAGAGATTTGAATGGAAAAGCTTCTGGAACTGGAAGTCTTTTGTTTGTACATTCTTTGTATGTTTTCAACCATACCAGAAGTTCAGTAATGTTAACCTGACACAAAACTTGTTTTACAAAAACAAGATTATTGGGCTTTGCATGGTCCAGGGGAAACATAATGAACTTCACTTCCTGGAGGCTGATAAAGGAGGTCTGAAAGCAATGCTTTTCCCTCTCTGTGGGGAATTTGCAGCCCTTCCAGAAACTTCGCTGGCGAAAGACAACAATTTTCAACAACAGTTTCCAAGCTAGGGATCTGAACTCCTGTTCAGGCATGAAGAGAATACAACTGGATGTTTTTTAGTATTAATAGAGAGTACACACTGGAAAAGGAGGAGGACATATGGCAGATTTGGAAGTTCTCAGCACACAGGAAAATCAGTCCGTTTCTATTAGGTACCTAAAAAAGATTTTTATGAATGAAACCTGAGCAAATTCTACAGGATCATTCTGACAAATAGCACTGGCTGCACTTATCTCTTATTTTACCTAAGAGCTTGCAAGCCATGATACTATCTTTAACTTAAAAACATGAAAACATTCTAAACTACATAAATATAATTGATCATCAATATAGAACATGTGAAACATTTTTTGTGAATGAGAATCATAGTATCTTGTAATTCTCTCAGTCAGCATGTTGTAGCATTTCCCTTGACATGTTCCTAGCAACATTTCCTCAGTTGCAATATACCTTGATGGTGCCTACACTGTCCCCAGCACTTTACATCTCCTGGTTCTGCCACAGATGCCCTCTTGTTGTTAAAGCTCTGAAGAGAAAACCTGGACCTCTCTGGTCCTTTCTTCTTCGTTGTGTAGAACATTTTGCAATCCTCAAAGGAAAAATGCTAATGAGTTAGAAACCATTACTGTGCAAGTCTAAGTAAATAAATTGCAGTTTCAAACAAAGGAAAGTACAGAAAAAGTACACACTCCTAAACAGAGCTAAGGCACACATATTACGTGTTTATAGGACAAGCCAAAGGAAAGCAGTGAGCAGCTGTGTGAGCTGGAGTTCAAGTACTCCTGAGCTATTACGAGTTCCAAAGTGATGCTCAGAAAGCATTCTGTGTAAATCGTTTCATCCAGAACCAACAACACACACTCTCAAACAAGACTGTTGTTTTTAGGCACATCTAGAAAGCATTGGTGTTACACTTTCCCTGAAACTTCAGAGAATGAAGGAGAAGAATGGCAATATCCACCAAGTATTATAATAAAAAGACAATGACCTACAGCACTTTGGATTCCTTTGTATATGAAACAGGGAACTTTTAAAGTGACCAGTTCCTCAAAGTGCCACCTTTAAGCCCCAGGTAAACCAGCTAGTACAGTTGCAGTTGCTTAACTGATAGGGGCTGTGAAAAGAATTCTAGCATTCCAGCTTGGCAAGAAAGACAAGCCTCTGTTTTCACATTCTCACCACAGGAACTTTCAGAGGTCACAGTGGTATCCGTTACTTGGATTTTTATCAGCTATCCTAGGCAATGAATGAAGGATTTGAATACTCTAATGATGGATGGTCACTTAGTCTAAACCTGTAGAAACATACCATGGATATGATACATAAAACTGTCTGATCACCTGCTCATATTTGTGTGTGACACATGCAGGTTCTCAGTGCCGTATCACAATTTATACTTCAGAACAGTGGAAAGGTAAAAGGCAAACACAGCGAAGCAGAAGGGCCACATTGCAAAAGTAACCTGCCATGTTCTTATCCATTTTCTACCAAGAGAAATCTGTGGTAATGGGGCAAATATAGGGAAAAGGAAAATGATTTTAACTTCACAGACTGAGAGCGGTTCATCTGGCAGCTATGGGTCTGAAATTCTTAAAATGCTATATGCTTTATGGGATGCGCAAAAGCTATATCGCAGTTAAGGCATTAGCACATCTGGGGTGCAGACTTATTTCAAAGTCAGACCTTCAAAGTTTATCATGAACAGATATAAAATTCATATGCTTTCCCAGGGAAATGACTAATACAATGCCTTTCACAATTTTCCAGTCCAAAACACCTCACTGTGTTTTGAAGGTTCACAGCCACTGACACTCTTTAACTCCTCTGTGCTCAATAAAGGGCCCACATCAAAATGCTGCAATTTGGCCCCTAGGTTTCAGATTCTCCAGCAAAAAAACATCTGGCTCTTTATCTGTTCATCAGTCTCTCTCTCCTTGCTCTTTATTTTCTCATACTTCGTAAAATTCAGAGTGGTGACACTCAGCACAGTGGTATTTTGTGGTGCACAATTCTCTATTAACAGGAATGAGCCTGTGGTGTGATGAATCAGTTCAATTCTTTTCACTGCAGCCTGCCCGTGGTACAGCACTCACCAGCCATTGATTTAGAAGTAAAAGCAGCTGAGATGAAAGAACCAAGCCAGAAGTTTGGAAGAGCTCCTTCAGCCTGAGCAAAGGTGGGTCTGAACATCTATCATAAAGACAAACATTGATGTTAATTTAGTGTCTCTGCAACATGGTAATCCCAAAAGGCTTGATAATTCCTACTACCTCTAAACTATTATTCCAAAACTGTTAGAGATTAGGTGGTGGAAATCTCAGTTAGTCCCCAGAGTCCTGTCTGGGAATAAAAATCGGGCACAGAGAGGAGTAACTGGTGATCCCTGGGACAGGCTGGAATGAGAGGGAGTCACAACAGCAGACTGACATTTGAGAGCAAGTCGGCATTTGCTGCCACAGCAAAGGCCAAAGGTGGAGTTCAGGAGGGAGAATGGCCAAGCCAGGCTTCACAGCTTGGGAGAAGATGCTGGATGGTGTCATCCAGGAAGCAGTTATACCCTCCAACAGCATTTTGCAGTAGAAATTAACATGCTATGAACCCAATTTCCTTGTGGCTTTGACATGAAATAATGAACAGGCAGAGGACAGAGTCAAATGTTTTTCTTTTTAATTCTGCAGTGGTTTGACTTTGGTAAAGGATTTCACAACAGACACCGCCCTGCCATACAGCAATCTGTCAGAGGACATCTGTGCCTGTGGTGTCCCTGGTACCTGATATAAAAGGTTGTTTCCCACCAACATTATTTCTGTGTTAGACAACCATCTTGTTCCCACCTTTTCTAGTTTATGACAACACAAGGTATGTCCTTCCAGTTTCATCCATTAACTTCTCTCATCCAGTAGAGCACATCAAGTTGGGAAGGGCAGCATGCTGGCTGCATCGTGGGCCCAGTCACACAAAATGGTACGTTCACGGGGTGATACATGAACTTGTATGTCTAGGAACAAAGACACACCTATGGGCACTGGAAACTCTGTTCTGGAAAACAGAGATTTAAAATCAGCTGAATATCAGCTGCCAGCATGACTTTGTGGCAAAGACAACTAATGTTAGTCCTTGGATGTGCAAGTGGAAGCAAATGTTTTTCGTACATATGGATGTACGTACTGGAAAACATGCCTTGTAATTTATTCTCAAGGACAACAATACAATTTTCATGTCAAAGAGAAGGTTAAGCAGAACTTGATCACAGTGCCAATATGGGGGGTGCAGATACTTGACACAGGAGGCCCCTGAAGCTCAAGAACAGATGCGTATCTGAGGTCTATTGCTGGAACCTTAAATTGAGTGCATTTAGAGGAGATACGGGATGCCCATTTTTAACAGCAGGGGTAGGATTGTGTTTTGGGCCCCTACTGTGCTTGTCACGTACTCCCCAGCAACAAATGTGTAAGTTAAGATCAGATGGTTTTCTGAAAAATGAACAGAGTTAAGATGGAGAACCCCTTGATGTGCAGAGCAGCCTGGAGGATCACAAAGGTCTGTTCTGACCTTCTAACCTACTGTGTCTGAAAGTTTAGAAACTGGAGCATGGTGATGGGAAGCATCGGCCACTGGCGTTCCCTGGGCGATGGGGATAGCAGGCTCTTTAGTCACCTGCCCTTCTTGAATGTGCCATTTCTTGGGGAATGAGTCAACCCACCTGTCTCTAACTTCTGCCTATAAATGTAAATTGACTTTCTTGTCAAGTTTGGTTCTTTCACTATTTCTGCTGTGTTTGTCCTTATCCTGACTTTCCCTGAGGCGCATGAAATGCAGTGCTGGAAGCTGTCCTGACATTGCTGCAAGAATGAATCAGCAAAACAATCCTGTTTATCTCCTAAAACAGGACACCCCAGTAAATCAGGACTGCAAAGTAAGAGAAGCAGCTCTAACTTTGCATGAAACAAGATGACTCCAACTAATTTCATGACTGCTACTATCATGCATGTGATAAAGGGATGCAGTTTTATCAAACCCTGCAAGAAGCATATGGGGATGAAGAAATCAGTATTAACCTGCCACTACCACTGCCCTGCTGCTTCTCAGTGCTTCTCCAGATGAACATACAGACCTTAGAAGCAAATGAGCTATGAAACCAGACACACATACTAACAAAGTTATGCTGTCATTGTGTTGCTTTTGTACACAATTAAAGATCTGCTGCCTCCAGGCCCCCAGACAAGCCAGTGTAAAACCATTTTGTATTAATTTGACATAAAGCAAAGCAATGTTCTCACTCAGGACACAGCTCTCCTTTGCTTGAGCTTGTGAGCATTGGTGAAGGAGCAGGTCAATTCCTACCTAATGTCAACAGCCTACTTCCTTCAAATAACATGACAATCTCCAAGTCTAATGAGCACGATGCTAATGAGCCCAAGATGCTTCCCTCCCACCCCCTCAACTTTCTTTAAAGTGGCTGAGTAACTCCGGAAAAAGAAGCAGGAATAAAAAGCTAAACACTAAATATTGTGATTTTCTGTCAGGACTTTCTTCCTGTCCAGGTCTCTGTGTTTCTCTGGAGTGAAAGGGGAAGATCACCTGACACACAGTGCTAGGAAGCACTGGAAGTTGTCTGATTCCTACAGAGTCAGCTTGACTCTCTTGAGCACATCTTGACCTTGGCTGGTGCTCAGCTGCTCACGGAACAGACCAAGAGTGTTGGTGGTGCAAGGACAGCTGTGGGGAGCCGTATCCAGAGCTGCAGACGTGATGCCTATGCAGGCAAGAGCCCCTTTTCGGTGGGGCAGGGATGTCTGTGCTTTGTGTAGAAACCTCAGAGGTGGAGTTTGGTTGACAAGACGTGCTGACCCAGACCTGTGGGCCCCACTGGTGAGCTGTGTCTCCCGTGGGGCTGCTGGGTGCTGGGGGGCATCATGGTGATGGGAAAACACCCCCATGTTGGCAGTGATGTCATGTCTCATGACCCCACCTGGCAGAGAACATCAGGTCATTTCCAGCACAGATGGCAGACAACAAAAACCTCGGTGCTAATAATGAAGGGCATTCAGTTTACCAAAATGGATGTGAAAATAAGGATGTGACTGCTGTCTGTAAGATCACCAAGGGGAAAGACCTTCTACAGCAGTGACAGCAGGTGCGTGTTGTGCGTGTCGTGTGCCCACAGTCCCATGCTGCTCCTAGTGCATCCACCACACGTCCTGCCACCACCACGTTGGTGGCCTCTGGCATTTCCCAAGCATGCATGCACCTCCACCATGTAAGTCACTGTCACATCATACACAGAGGAAGGTGTTTTCCTTTGGTTGTTCACTAGCTCATGCTTTGAAACGCGGTATTTGATTTCTGGTAACCTATGAAAATCACCTAACTAAAGAACTTCAGATATTTACCATTGATCCTGAAATTATCCATTGCTTGATAAAATCCAGCTATAATGTTTAGTGCTGTGATTCTGCTTCACTAGCAGTCTAAAACAAAAGTGAGGGCCACCAGATTTCACCTGGTTAGTGAGACAAAGGAAACACAACAAGATTTAACCTCCTGGTATGAGAGCAGCCTCCAGTGGCACAGGCACATTATGCTTCACTTTTTAAAAATCCTTTTCTGTTTTTGCTATATACAGAATGACGTTGCGTAGAGCATCTGGGAACTTGAAACCAGCACAGAAGTTTGCCAACAGAAGATGCAGAATTTATCCAGTTATGGGATGTACGTACAGCCTGGCAAACGGAAAATGAATTAGCTAAATCATCAGAAAATACCCAGCAGAGAACAACAGTGCTCTGGCAGTGGCAGGCAAGATGATGACACCTTTGCTATTTGAATGATTCAGTTGGCAATTTAAATTCCAGTTCAAACACTTAAAAGATAACACTTAGGAATTGGGCAGCCTCACAGAGAAAATGTTTGTGAGAGTTACACCACATGTTGTGGCTCTTACTGGTTGCTTCACAGACTGGACAGTCATTTGGAGCCTGTGATTCTCCTGCATGGGTACCAATGGGAAACCCAGCTGGTGCTCTGTCAGCAGATGAAGAGAACAACAAAGGAAACCAACACATCCAGACAGGGTGATTATGTCCCATCTTATTAACTAATCCTTTTGCAGAAAGGGATTTGTCTAAAGACCATTCCAAGAAGGCTGCACCACTCCTCCCGTTCATAACTAGTGCAGTTCACCCCATAACATGACTGATTGCCATTTCTGAGTGCTGCTTAATAAAAATAGTTCTTACTCAACTAGAAAGAGACAGTCTAGTCAGATGTAAATTAGAAGCTTGCCAATACAAAACATGATTTCCCATAAAATAAATGCTGTTCCCTAAATCAGAATACTAGCCCATTTCTTTTCTTTCAATATATGACCAGCAGTGCCCATCTGGCAGGCTGAGGTCAGGCTCCTGAACCACAAGGGACAGGCACTCCTGTTCTGGGACCAAGTGCAGCTCTTGAGCCAAGGAAACACTATGCAGGGCTGGTGTGTAGGTTCTGGTAGGTCCTGGAGCAGCACCCAAGTACATGAGTTCAAATGCCTGCCATCTCCATCTTCCTTGGGCTCAGGCTGGGAAGATGACCTTTCTGTGGAATCTCTTCTCTGATCTGTGTCTCTCATCTACTTTGAACAGACACATGAGAGGAGATCTGGTTTGCCAGCAGGATTTGAAGATTCAACACTCGTGACTGTTTGCCTGAAAAGCATTTTCATCAACTAGCATATAAACATGTGATTTAAAGGAAAATGTGCTTAATTACAGGGGACAGACATTTTGTCATTGTATAATTAAAAGCTTCAAATCTGATCTGAGACATACATACACAGAAGTATAAATAATGCATTCAGCTGAGCTCAAAAGCAAGGCTGTTGCAGTGAACACACACTGAATCCAAACTTCAATTTTCATTGTATTCTTGAACTAGAGGCCTTACAACATGTAACACAAAGAATCTTAAAAGCAAAAGGCCACTTGAGAAATAAGATCGAGGATTGTCTTTTATACAGTGAATAATTTCCATTAAAGGTCAGATTTTAAAGCGTTCTTAGAAGACCCCCTAGGCTCCTTTACTTGTGCAGATAATTTCAGTGCAACAACTTATGCATCAAGGCACTGGGAGAGATAAACATTAGAATCAGGATTTGAATAAATATTGCTATTAAAGTACAATGCTGAAACTTTTGCACATTTGCAGGACCAGACAAAGGCCAGGCCCCATTCCAAGGAATTTTAATTCCCCATAGAGCTACACAACCATATGGAGAGGTCCCAACCTAAACAAGGGGTTCACTCTAACTTCACGGTGGTCAGTACACAAAGCCACAGGGCAGTCTGTGGCTCAGGAGCAGTGAGAAACGCTTGCTTCCTTGAGTGCTATTACTTGGCAACAAGAAGGCTGTGGCTCTCCTCACTGTCTAAAGTATTCTGGCCGCCTGCTCTGAAATCAGCAGATGTGTACATTTTCTGCCTTGCTAGGGGCAGAAGCTGGCTGAGATGGTTTTCAACTTCTCCTCAGTGGATCCAGCTTGCAGTGAGAGGAAGATTTTAATTCATGCTAAGGCAGTTCTTAGGAAGGTAAAGACCTGGTGGGCAGCCACTTTGTGTGCATCCGTTTAGACAGTACTGGTGGTCTCACCACTAAGCATCCAGTTACAGAAGGAGAGCATTTGCAGGAAAGCAGTAGCAGAAGAAACTACATAACAAACTCATTTGGGCTATTTGAGGGGATATTTCCTTCCTTAGCTGCTGCTGGCCCTGCACCTGAAATGTGTCAGTGCCATGGCCCTGGTCAGGCGAGCAGGGAGGCTCTGACACAGGCACAAAGTTCTGTGAAGCCTCAAAGCCAGGGCAGCTGCATATTAAAGTTCACATATGCTTGTGAGAAGAACCAAATGTAACTCTCTTTGGTGTTGCTTTAGAGAAAGTAAGGGCAGACACATGCCAGTGTTTTACTCTGCTGTGTAAGACAATGCTGTTACAGTAACTCATCCAAGTTTGCTGACACTCTGTTTATCTTCAGTTCATCCTCTCTTCTCCTAATCCTTCAGGTGTGAGTAATTAGCCAAAAATTTAAGGTCCTCTACATTGTTGCACTTAGGTAGAGAAAAAAAGGGACAGAGTTAATGACACTGGGACCAGTCCAGTTACAAAAGCAGACTGCTTCCCAGAGTGCTAAAGGAAGGAAACAATCCCAAACCGTTTCCTCCCGCATAACTGTTAGCCTGTGCCCACAGACCCCTCAACAGGCGTAATCACAGGGTCATTGTTCTCCATGATGGGTCATGCTCCATGTGAATTTTTCCGTAAGTGAGAACCACCAGTCCTTGGAGGACTGGCAGAGACAATGACACTGCTTTGTTTCCACAAAAAAGCTTGTAAAAAGCATAACCAACTACATCTCATAACACAAATACGTCATGAGATATTACTTGGCAGGATGTTTAGCCCAGGTACAATGTACGCTTGTTCTATATAAAGAAATGAGCACTTGGAAAAAGAATTTTAAGTCAAAACTCCAATGTTGGTGCTGTGTGATAGATTTCTCAGGCTGCTGCTCAGTTACAGAGCCACCAGCATGTTTAAGACTCCGCCTTGGCTGTCCCTCTGTCCTTCAGGCCTCCTATACTTTGGAAGTACGGTTGCAATGGAGTTGTCAAAGCAACGCTTACATTAGCAGTTTACATCGTGCAGTTGTGTCTGGTGGCGTCTGCACGACAGGAACACGCGTGCACGCGTGTGTGAGCAGCTCGTTCAGCCCCATCGCCGCCGTGCAGCCTCAGCGCTCGCCGAACCCAGGCGCCGGTCCGGGGGCTGTGGCTCCAAGCGCACGGACACAGCCCGTGCCCGGGAACGATCCCATCTGCAGAGGCAATGACAAAAGCTGACCAGCGCGACAGCGGCGCAGTCCCGTCTGCTGAGCATCGGGGGCCGTTACCGGCAGAGCCAGCCGCGATTCCCGCCGTCTGTGCCCGGGCGGCTGCAGACACGTCCGGGGACGGCGGCTGCTGGCACCTCACGGCTGCAGCCCCTCAGGAGCCGGCGGCTGCTGCTCGTGTCCCGCCTGTCGCGCCCACCGGTGGCTGCCCCGC
>VZRW01011307.1:94759-105489 GCA_013398125.1 Aegotheles bennettii | reverse complement strand
CCCGAGCCCGGCCCCGAGCCCGGCCCGGCCCCCGACGAGCTCCGCGCCGCCTGCGACGATCAGCGGCTCCAGGACCGGGACCCCGCGGAAGGCAGGGTAGGGGCCGGGGGTCGCGGGCCGGGGGGGACTGGTCCCGGAGGAGCCGCGGGCGGTGTGGGGTCTCCTGCGGGGACGGAGGGCTTTGCTGTCACCCTCTGGCGTGCGGGGATCCGGCCGGCGCAGCGGATGCCGCCGGGCCTCGCCGCCTCGCCGCGAGCAGTGAAGCTGAGTGTCAGGGTGGCTGACTCGGTTTACTGCAGTTCTTGCGTGAGGGAATACCGCCCCCAGTTCCCCGAAAAAAAGGGGGAGTTCGGAAGTGTTACTCCAAACCAGGCAGATCCTTGTCTCACATTGACCCAAATCAGAAACACCGTGTCAGCAGTGGGGGACGCCGCAGTGATCTGGAAGTGGCATCACTGAAGGTATCACCAGGCACAATCTCAATTTACACCAAACTCGGGGTAATAAACCAATTCATTCAGCTTTACAGCATAGATCCCTCTGCCAGAGGTTGGACTGCTTGCTGTGTTGGTTCTGGTCCCATTTATACCAGCATGAGTTTGGCAGGAAGGCAATTAAGTTAATAGTGTTGAGTGAATTCCTCAGTTGCAATTTCAGTGAACCTGTTGCTCATTTACATATGAGGCAAGCAAGGCTGCTAGCTGGCCTGTTGGCCAATGAGGTCATTTGGGGCTGAACTTATCAGCAGTCATCTTAAGGGCACTGGTTTTCAAGGGTGAACAGGGCAAATTAATAAAAAACATTTTAAAAAATGTAAGCAAAACTTGCTGAAGTAAATGGCGAGCTTGCAGCTGAGCCTGGAGAAGTGGTGTGGTTGTCTCAGGGTTCTGCACAAACCTCAGCTTGTGTCCAGAGTGCCAGCCTTGACACCGTGCAGGTGTTAGTGACCTGGAGGACTCGCCCCACCAGCCAGTCTGGTGGGAGCAGGACCAGTGAAGTGCAATGACTCGGCCTGTTCTGGTTTAGGGGAAAAGCATCAAGCTGTCCTTATTGTCTGCTGTCTTCTGTAGGAACTTCTAGCAAGGTTGCTTCGAGGTTTCTTCATTGCACTTTAATTTCTTCAGGCTCTGCATTTTGGTTCCTTATTGACACAGTACGTGGTTCCTGTTCTTGAGCTTTGCACCTTTACAGCAGATTTTACAGAGTCAGGAACAAAATTAACATTATCCCTGTCAGTACCAACCTTGTCCATGTGGTTTGAATAGCAGCGCAGTACTGACCCCTGCATTAACAATTTTATGCTGCTGCTTGTTGGAAAAGAAACAGAAACTCACAATGGCCTGTCTGCAGGCACTTGTATGAGCTTTGTTTTCATTAGCTCTACCAAAAATTTGAAACAGCCTTGTTTCCTTTTAAGGTCTTCTGTAGACCCTTATCTCCGAGTTTTGTAGCTGAGGTTTTCCTTCAACAGCTCCTCTCTTCCTAATCATTTCTACTACGAGATTTCTTCCTCGAAGGCCTTCTACTTGCTAAGCATCAGGAAACAAACCCTTTTATCTGTATGCCTTGCCTAAGAAAGTTGGGAGCTTCATGTATGTGTTCTTGTGTGTACACGGCTAGAAGAAATCGTATGTCTTGGTACTACAACTTTCAAGTTTAGGAATGTCCCTGAGCACAACAATTCTGATGGGAAATGCCCATCTTGCACTTGAGCCACGCTGAGTGCCTGCACAGCCACAGAGTTTGCTTGTGTTGAACTGCAGATTCAGAGCACACAAAGGCTCTTTTGTCAAGGCAGATCAAACTTCTTTGAATAATTTCACAGACTAAGAAACAGAAAGAAAAGTTAAGTCATCTACCCTTGACTAAGCAACTTTTTTATCTGGAAAGCTGAAAGTAGGAGACTTGCCTATGCACAGGGCAGCAGAGAGAGATCATCTCCTCACTGGGCAGTGAGCAGTTTCTTGGAAGTATAACAGACCAACAGACCTTTTTTTTTTTTTTTGTAATGACATTAATTACAATTAAAGCATCAGCATTTCTGCAGTGTGTAACTGCCCAGTGACAACATGTGATGTCAAACAACCTGCCAGTGTAATACAGGCCCAGGCAGATGTTTAAACCTCACTTTGCTTTATCACAGAGCCTACTGGAAGGACAAAACCCGAGCTGTGAATCTGGGCACAGTGAAGCCATAGTTACACTGCAGTGAGGGATGTGGCTAAGAGCAGTTAGTTGCTGTGTCTTTGCTTCATCAGTGGGGAATTAAACTCTGCCAGCTGATCAGGGACAGAGTGACCAGTTGTTGGGGCAGGGGCCAGGGATGGCGGCTGGAGGAGGCCCTGGCTGCACAGGCTGCGGGCAGATGGGCTCTCTGGGCTCGGCCACATCCCGGTGCCCAATTCTGATGTGGGACTTGCCTGAACAACAGACGTGCCTTTCAGGTGCTCTTTGCTAAAAGCAGGAGCTGCTTTCCTTGGTATGAGGATCTGCTGCAGCAAGGGTTGTTGTTGCAGGACACTTAAGATTTGGAGGAAAAATGTTCGGGGGCCGGATTCTGCTCTGATCTACACTATATTCGCAGAGACATCACTTAACAAGAGCGAGTTAAGTTGGTGCAGGTTTCCATCAGTAATAGCCTATGTGGACTCTACCCTGGTGAAGTTTCCTGCAGTTTTCCTTGAGAGCTGCTGTGCCTTTAGTCTAACCAGAGCAGATTACAATGCTTCCTTTACTATAATGAAGTAAAAGGACCTTTCTCTGTTGTCACAAGACAACACCATGTTCACTGAGGGCTAGTAATGTATGAGTATGAACTGGAGAGCTGCACTGCTGGGCATCTGTAGAGGCAATGTGGCTTTGAGGAGTGGGAAAGGAGCTTTGT
This sequence comes from Aegotheles bennettii, assembly GCA_013398125.1. Classification (NCBI taxonomy): domain Eukaryota; kingdom Metazoa; phylum Chordata; class Aves; order Caprimulgiformes; family Aegothelidae; genus Aegotheles; species Aegotheles bennettii. The sequence continues at coordinate 102,605 of VZRW01011307.1, read as the reverse complement.
GCTCTGTGCGTGGGAAGAAGGTAAACCAGGAGTCGTGGTAGCCTCCTCCAGGTACCTTCTTGCTGCTCAGCCCTGCAGGGACACTGCTTTTGCATCCCCCTGTTCAGTAACACAGAGAGGAGCACTTGGCTTGTTATGCTCACCCCCAGACATTTCGTCCTGTCCTGCTGTGTGGTTCTGCAGTGAAGTCGTCATTTCCAAGGCAACTGGCTGTGGTCCCACAAACAGGGGATTGCAGCTTCACCGCAGGCTGGGGCAGCTCCATCAGGGAGGAGCAGGAGCAGGAGGAGGCTCCCACCCTTTGCAGGGGCCGGGAGTGAGAGGGAAACTACCAAGTAGCAAAAATCGGTGAGGAGTTCATCCCCTCCAGAAGAGCTGCTGGAGCCAGTCCTTGGTGTTCTGTTGGAGGCAACCAGTGTCACATGTGCCCTTGTGTCGTGTCCAGTTGTGTGACACCACTCATTCAGTGTGTGATAAATCCTAGAAAGACACATGGGGCTGCCTTGCATGGAGAAGGAAACTTGAACTAACTCGATTCTCTCTTAGTATTTCTTTTTGTGACATTTGTAAAATGTACTATGACTTCAGCGTTCAGCTTTTTTGTTTCCATTGCCAGTAATTTCTAGCAGAATCACCAGCCAGCTGCAGTCTTTTCCTTACCAGTGAACTTTGCGTGATCTAAAAGTTGCAGCTGTGCACTGCCTTTTAGCACAGTTTAAAATCTTGCCTACGTGAAAGGGACCATAAAGCACTTTGATAGCATTAATTCATAACCTCAGTATCACTCCATTCAGCAGAGAACTGAGGAGAGGTTTTTGGTTTTGTTTTACTTTCTCTTCTTTTAAGAGAAGGATTTGGAAATACATTATTTCTGATATTTCTACAAACAATAGGAACAAACCCAAGCCACTGAATTAGTTCCCATAATGCAAATACAACAGCAGAACCTATATTATAATTCATGGAGTTTGATGCAAAATAGTCTGATCTTTATTGAAAAAAAATCCACACATTTTTGTTTGTGTTTTTTAAGAAATCTGGTGCCTGAAACACAACAATAAGAGGTCAGTTCTCTGGCTGTTCATGCCAAGATACAGATTATTGCCACCAGTTATGCAAAACTGCAGTTTGATGTACCGGTCCCTGGTGTAAGGAGACACAGATATTAGATTTCATGGGAGTTATGCAGTAGGGCTAGTTTTCTTAAGAAATTAGGGATTCAATTGAAGAGTTCCCGCTTGCTGCAAAGAGCTTATGTTTTACCAAAAACCTCACCCTAGCATGGAAATAGTTTGGTTTATCACACTACTTTGTGGCAACAGTCCTTGGTTTCCTTCTGTCCTCATTCTTGACTCCAGGTGGTCAAGGCTTTGCAAGCCTCTGGCCCTGGAATTGTGGGGTGCAGTCGGAGCAGGGATCTGGCTGACAGATGTGGGCACTGGCTGTACACGACCACACGTCTGTATGGCACCATGATGGTGCTCTGAGCTCACGTGGCTGGGGCTTTGGAAGGACACTGTGATAGTTGTTCTGGGTGATGTGCTCTTGAAAACTTAACGTTTTTCCCAGAAATATAGGTCTTTATGGAACTTTTATGCAGGAAAGAAACTGGGGTTTGCAACCAGGAATAAAAAAGATTGAGTTGACTGATCACCCACATTGACCCAGCCTGTTCTCAGCCCTTTTGAAGCAGATCTCTCTCCTCTGAAAGGGCCGGGGCACTCAGTGGGCTGGCTGGCGTGACCTGCAAGATGAGGATTTCTGCTGGTGCCTTTCTTTTGTGTTGTGACCCTGGGACACACAGCGTTCAGAGGTGTCCTGGCCTAGTGGTTTAGGAGGCGCTCATGTGCAGGGCAAGAAATTCTTTTCTATGCCCATGATAAGGTTTGTAATGCTCTTTACCTTTGCAAAGTGATACCCCCGAAGACTTTTCATTCAAAATAAAATGCCGATGATATTTTTTCTCTACATTTAACTAATAAGAGATCCTAGCTATGGTACATTTTACACAAGCAATGGGCCATCACTAAGCATACCATGAAGTACACCCTGTATGAGATGCTCTGGCAATAGCCCATTGCAGCAGGTAAGAGAGGTGGTGCTTCTTTTAATACTGTATATTTTTTCTGAGGTTATCAGAAACCACAGCAAGGTCTGCATCTGATGCTGCATCAGGAAAAGTCTGTTTTCCTGAGCAGCTTCCAGAGTAGCTGAGATGATTGCTTCTCCCTTGATCACATACCAGCAGCGGGCTCACTCAGTACTCTGGTGAGAGGTGCCACAAGAAAATCACCTGCAGCAAGACATGGCATCCCTGATGCAGCAGCTTTTCTCCTCTGCAGTGGTTCTGACCAATGAAGCCCAGCAGGGTATGAGAGGCCTCTGTCCCTACCAAGCTGCTGGCTTTGGGATGAGGCCCTGAAATGAAGGGCTGATTCCCTGTAGTCCTGGTGGAGGTGTCACCGGAGCCTCCAGGCAGGTCACATTCAATTGACAAACATATTTTGGGAGGCACATACACTGCATGAGCCACTCAGACGTTTCTTTTTGCTCTCACAAATTTATGTGACTGTTGAGATGCCCATTTTAGGAAAGAAAGGAAAACAATGACAAATTCTGAGAAGTAGCTAATCATTTGGAGATTTGTGAGGCAAGGCTTGCTGCTTTCTCACTTGGAAGAGGCTTTGTTGTGTTGGGAACTCTTCTAAGCATTTTTCACGAACATAGTTGCAAGTGTCAAACATAAACTTCAGTAGGTTTGAGTTGAAATGAAATATAGTGGTTTGGCCACAGCAAAATAGTTGGCTCCATCCAAAATATTCTTTTTCTTTTCTGTTTATCTAAGATATCAGTACCTGGAACAGTCCAGCTCTGCCTCTCTGCTGGGTGTGAGGAGTCTTTGTCTCTGATACATGCCAGGCATGGCACCAAGGTGGATTGGGTGTTTGGGGGCTTCCCTTTCCTAACAGACAGTGTCTTGCCGGCAGATGGGCAGCTGCCAAGGCACAGGTTCTCCAGGAGGATTTGGCAGAGTCCTGGGATTGTGGCTCAGCAGCTTTTCTGTGTCACTCAGATGCTGCTCTGCTCTTCCTGCACCACGTGTGAGGAAAATTGTGTGGGGCTTAAAGGGCGGGTGTATGAATTGTTCAGTGGGAAGCTGTATGAATCTGTTTTAGAAGCAACCCTTCTCCAGTGTCACTAGTGACCTGGAAAGAGAGGTACAGTGTGTGTGCAGGTGACAGTGATGTGAATGCCAGCTGGGGAGCAATGATTCCAATATGGTCTTGAGGACTCAGAGATGCGAGCCAGGAATTACAAAAAGAGATTCAGTTCTGAAAAGTGCAAGCAAACAGAGCTAGGGAAAGACTGTAGAATGTAGATGCCGTTGCAAATGGCATCAAAACAAGGAGGCTTTGTGATGAGACCCAGAGAAGCCATTCCATGTGTGTGGCCTCCTCTTCAGAGGTGGGCTGAGTGAGTGCAGAGCTGGTCACTGTTGGTCAGCCCTAATCCTGAGGAAGACCATGGCGGAGACCAGCTAGAGCTGCATTTGCTCTGTCACTTTACTTTGGGTGAAAGCTTTCCCTACGTGGACCCCTTCCATCATCACCGCTGCGTAGAGGTGGAAGGCAGAGAAAGTTGATTTTTCTGCTGGGGAGCAGTTGCTATGGATAGCTGGAGGAAATGAGAGGAAGAAACAAAAACCAAACATGCCGGCAGCCTTCCTGGAGACAGGGCTGAGAGGCTGGAAAATATAGCTGGACCTTGGCTTGTTCAGCTGGGCTGGCTCTCGGCTGTGGGTCGGATCCAGCAGCGTCTTTCCCATCACTCTGCTGGGAACAGCCAAGCTCCATTTTACAACACGTGGATTTGGATCCAGTAATGGGTGTTTCCATTTAGCTGAGGGGGAAAAAGAAGTGATGCTGAAATGAAAGCTCAGACTTCTCTGTTCCTTGCTCTGCATGCTAAAGGAGGTGAGAGTAGTGTTTGTATTTCATGGGCTTGGGCTGGCCCATCCACACTCTGAGGGAATTGAGTCATTTCAGTGGAAATCTGGATGCTCTTGTATAGCCAAAGCTCACCCCACAGAGGGAGCCAAGTGTGAAGTGGAAGCCATCTCCCTCCAGGCTTGGTGTTACAGATTTGCCAGGGATGACGTTTTGGGGTGAGCAGACTCCTCCAGGAGAGGAGCAGGGAGGAGGGAGGGATGTAGCAGCTTGCAGTGGAGCAGGCATCGCTGGCCAGTTGATGCCGTGTGCTTGGAAATGCTTGGGTAGCTGCTGCTTCAGCTGTCATCCCTGGAGAGCTGTCTGCATGCTGCCCCATGTCGCAGGAGGTGGGTCACAGGGCCTAGGTTTTTGCTAGGATGAGGTAAAGTGAGTTCAGTTTGCTCAAAAAAGCTTCACGGGAGTTCTGTGTCACTGGAGAAAGGAAGCAAGAAGTTGCACCTTTGACATCAGGGAGAAATAGCTGAAGCTAATAAAAATCCTGTTTTCCAATATATAATTAACGAAGTGAAGAGGGACCTGAATTTGGCTCAAACCTTCCTATCATGTTAGACTGATGTGTGAGGGACTGGGGAGAGAGGCAGAAGGGACAGAGCTACCATCATCGAATGCAGCATCTGTTCTGATCACATGTGGGAGAAAAACTGTGACACCATCGCAGGCCTGGCTGTGTACTTCACTACTTCTGCTTCTTTACTGTACTGCTGCTTTAATTTGGACCCTGCTTCTTCACTCAGATTTTTAAGCCCTTGATTCCCCAAGGCAATTTACAGATTCAGTTTTTGCCACCACATACCCTTGAGTTCTGCAAGCCCAGTGCCGCTGACTTCTTGCTCTTGTGTTTCTCTACCCACCCTGTTTTTTCCTGGTGTGAGTGCTGGGGTGAGTCTGGCAGCTTCCCGCTTCCCTCTGGGCTGCCCAGTCTCCCAAGCCCTTCCTGGGGAGGAAAGCCAGTCCCAGGAAAGGAAAAGCACTTGTAGAGCCACCCAACTCAAAGGGCACTTCATTGCTCTGCAGGATCAGGCTGTGATTGAATTAATTGGCCTTGAAGCAGCAGTCACTCGTGTACGCATATTAGCATATTCCATTTGACATGTTTGGTTTCAACCTCATTTATTTCTGGCAAGGAGAAGTTTTTGTCACCATCCAATAGAGATTTAAGGTGGTGTGGTTTTATTTTCTTTCATAATTTTATTTTCTTCTCCTTTCTTTTAAGGGTAAGTAACTAAAGCTTGGTTGGCTTTTCCAGCTGAAATGTAGTTATGTGGTGGGTGTCCCTTTAACTGATCTGTGAGGGAGTTACAGCCTGTGGAAGTGAGCCCTGCCTTCAGGCAGATGTCCCTGGGAGAAGCAGTGTTGGGGTGGTGGTCCTGAACCCCCTACCTGCAGCAGGCTTGGAGCAGGCAGGGGCAAGGGGTACTTTCTGGGGCTGAGTCTCCTTTGTGCCTCTGAGCACTGTCTTCCAGAGGTGGGCTTGCTCCTGAGAAATGAGGGTCTGGTCACTCACTAAGCCTGTTGAGTGCTGGGCCTCTCAGCTGCAACTGGCAGCAAAAGCCCATGATGGATGCCACGTCAACATCACCAGCTGCCCCATCCCACCTGCTCTCCCTCTCTGGCCACTGTTGCACTTCAGCATAGGTGGAGATTAGGAATCTGGTGCAGCAGACTAAAGCACCCTTGCATTAGGCCTGTTCTTAATTGCCTTGCATGGCCAACATAGGGTGGTGCACAAACCTCAGGGTGTCCCCAGGCCACAGGTTAGAAACTGGTATTTTAATAGGGACATTGTCTTGGCATTTGCTGTGAGCATGCTGGAGTTGCTGTGGGCTCCTGACAGTCAAGGGCAATCCCTTCTGGGGACTTCTGCTTTTCCAGATTCTTTGTTGCATTCTGTGAAGCATCATCTCAGACAAGGATTTTGTGGATGGCATCGCCTGTCACCTCAGTTCTGAGGAGAAAGAAAGAAATGATCGTGAAATTGCTTTGACTTGTAGTCCTTAATAAGGCTGCAAATAAATTCTGGCTTGAACAATTACCCAACCTAATGTCAGTTTGAAGAGGTGACTGATATCCTGGGGTAATCCAGCTGGAGTGTCAGTAACACCTACTGCTTGTATTGTAATAGTTCCTGGAGAACATTAAAGGCAGACCTAGAAATTTAGTTTGTTTCAGGACATATATCTGCTGATTTCCCTCCTTGTTTCCACTACCAAAGCACCAGCGTATATTCTAGCCAGGAGAAAACTAAGCAGAGTTGCTGCAATGTGAAAAAACTTGTGTCCCTGCCTAGCACCTGCCTTGTACAACATGAATCTCCTGCTGCTTCCTGACAGACTTCACGTGCTTCCAGCATGAGCAGCTGAGTTTTAGATTCCTTCCTATTCATGTCTGCTCCAGAGTGGGAATTTGATGGACTATGGAGCTCCGCATTGCCTCTGAGAGATGGTGTGGATGGTGGGAATGGTGTGAAAACCCATGTAGTTGTAGGTTTCCTTAGTTAACAGAGCCAGTGGGCCCTCTTCCCAATTTCCTCCAGCTCTGGGTCTCAGGTTGAACATCAGAGATTGGAAGAACAGGAGCCAACAGCACTGAATAACATGACTGTCAAACACATGTGAGTGCTCATCACTTGGAGATGGAGAACTCAACAGAAATAAGGGTGACCCCATGAATCTCAATGGAAAGGGGACAAAAGAGTGTGGAGGGAGAGCAACCCCCTTCCTTCAGAGCTGGAATGAATGAGCACAAGACAAGTTTCTCTGAAGTGCCATGGAAGTTCCTCGTGTGCTGGGATTGGAGTGTGTGACCAACCTCTTGAGATAGTGTCCTGCCCGAGGTTCCACCTGGAGAGGGTGCACCACTTGTGGTGTTTCTGTCCCTTGGGTTCACTGTGCCTGAGGTAGCTCAGCCCCTGATAATTTGTCTTCTAGGAGAGAAAAGGGGAGGGGTTTATGCAAAGAATATGTGCTGGAGCTGGGGGAGCAGTGTCCTGGACTGTACAGACAGGGGTTGAGGCTGGCTGCTGAGGATTGGCAGACCACAGAGCTCGGCATGGTTTGGTGGCAAAGTCCTTACAGCAGCATGTGCCTTCTGCTCAATGTTCATGCTGCTGGTGTTCCTTGCCACACTTCTGTCACCCATCGTGGCTATCCACAAACATCTAGTGCCACGTTATCCCTGCAGGTGTTTATGAGGATGTTATGAGCTGTAAGAGTATTGCGATTTTTAAATAACTGCTTCTTGTTGAGGATGTTTCTAAGCGTGGGAGTAACACCTCACTGGCTGCACCTGGAAGAGGTCCTGTGGAAAAAAAAAAAGGTATCTTTCTCCATTTTGAATGTTTTGAGCCAAGGGTGGCATGTTTTACTGTGTATTTGTGTGAGTGTCACATAGCAAGGAGGAAAGCACATCTCTTCAAGAGAAGGGTCTGAAGTGACCGTGGCTGCTGCAAGCTCAGCTCTTGGAACTGCCCATGTGATCCAGTCAGCAGCGTCTGCCTGCAGTCATTTATCTGTTATTAGCTAATTAGCTGCAACTCCAGATGAAATAAGGTGATTGCACCCACCACAGGGATACTCTTAAACTTTCTGGAAGATGGGTGAGTGAGGTTTCAGGAGGTTTAGCCATAGGAGTCAAGGGTCTCATGTCCAGCCCCAGCCGGCCTGGTTTCAGCAGAGGCCGGGGCCTGTTCTCGGGGTGCCGCGGCGGGAGCAGTGCGGCCTGGGACCTCATCGCCTCCCCACGCCTCCTTGGTCTCAGAGGCTCCCGCAGAGCTCGGCACCCCCGTTCCCTCCTTTGCTCTCGGGCACCTCCCTGCCCATGGATGCGCAGAGCCCGGT
>VZRW01011307.1:54724-94248 GCA_013398125.1 Aegotheles bennettii | reverse complement strand
TGCCGCCGCATCCCGAGTCCTTCTCCTCTGCCGCCGCATCAGGTGCAGCGGTGCCGCGGCGGGCGCGGCGCGGGGACCGCACCTTCCGCGGAAGGAAGGGGCTGGTGACGGGTTTGCTTTGAAGGTGCGGGGCTCCCGCTCCCCGGGGCCCCGCTCTGTGCCGGCCCCTCTCCGGGGTCCCATGCTTTGGCCCAGCCCGCTCCTTCCTCTGCCGGGTGCAGCTGTTTTCCCCGGGCTCGCCCTGGAGAAGCCTGCGTGGGGCTTGCTTCTGGGAACACAGTCAGGTCTTTCATCTTGTTGATAGCTTTTTGCTGGCTTCATAGGGCTCTTGGTTTTCCTCCTGAGGACAGATGCCACCCCTTGAAGAAAAAGGAAGAATGAAACATTATTATTTTAAATGTACATATGTGAACAAAATGCTCCCAAGGAAGCACAAAGAGCATTACCACTGTAAAGAGAAATTCCTTTGTCAGCTTGGATTCAATTGTTTTAATAAGCAACATTGCCGCTTTACAGATCTTGCCTTTTTTGTGTCCTTAGACCACCATGGTGACAATGACATTACTGCTGTGGGTGGGATTTCTCCAATTCTCTGGGGCTTTTTCTACAAGGACCTTTATGGTACGGTTCACTGATATACAGGGCTTGTTCCTGCTCCTCTGGGATCTGTTAGGAACTCTCTCACCTCAGTGGTAACAAAATCTCACAAGCTGCTTTATTTCTCCCCATTAAATCCTTTCCTCAGCCTGCTGAAGCTGAAAATGCTGCAGGTGAGTGGTGTCTGTGTAGCTGAGGTTACAGGTAGCTCTCTCCTCTGCCTTCAGCAGCTTGTTGACGACTCTCCAGGACTCACCTCACCCTCATCTGGGGTGGAATTTTCTGGAATTCTGGTCAAATGACCTCTATGTCCTGAACCCATGCTTTGAAGGGAAGCAATGAAGTGAGGTCAGGTGTTGGGTGGCCTTCTCTGTTTTCATGGAATGGCAGGAAGGAAATGTCAGCTTCAGTGTCTCCTCTAGAAGAAAGCCTCTTACGGCCCTTTCTGCAGATTGTGCCCAGCCAGACATAGTTTTGATTGTTTATTCCTCCTTCCTAGATTTCCACCTGAGAATCTGTTCTTGCATGTCAGGACACATAGTGACTTCTGGGGATGGCAGATTGTCAGCAAAGCTGTGCTTGTGAGTGGAGGGATTTTTGGGACTGTGTTGTGCCATTAGGTACATAAGGTATCTTGAACACCTTAAAACATCTAAAGCATCACAGTTGGGCAGAGGTCTGGAGTATGAGAGTATAGAGAGAACTGTAGGAACCACTTTGTGCTGTCAGGTAACTCCCCTATAGATCTCAAAGCTAATAACACTGAAGCTCAGTCTTTGGACTGAGCTGCAAATGAAGGGAGCACTGACTTCCTTGCTTCTGTTGCCCAAGGAATAGGCAGGTTTGGCTTTTGTGAAGGATGTGTTGGAAATTTGAGCATTTTTGAGCTATAATTTGAACTATCTAGTGTGATTTGAGTGATGCACAAAAACTCCCTTGTGGTTCCTCTTGTACTCTACAGTGCTGCAGTCAGAATTCATAGTTTCTGACAATAACATCTGAAAAACCACTTTGCCTTTTGCATCTGTTTGCAGCAATTTCTTTCTTTTCTAGGACACCCATTTTAGTGAAGAAGCCAGGAGCATGGGTGAGGGGTGCATGTGTTTGTGCAAGATGAATTGCTGTGGGAGTTATTCCCGATCTGAATTGTAAAAGTCTAGTCAAAAGCTAGGTGTGACAGTGTCGCAGGCAGGACTGTAGCCATTGAAGATTGGGACCTGTGGGCATATCTGTTGGCTGCAACTTGGAGAAAACACAGGAAGGGGAGGTTGACTGAGTCTTTTGGCTTTCTCAGTGATTGCTTCATCAGCTTGGCATGGGAGTGTTGCTCTTCACTGTGCCTTAGGTTGTGCACAGTGCTTCAGAGACCAGTAAACCTAGCATTACTTTCCAGATATGTGCTGATGCTGGGATGCCCAGCTCAGCAGAACAGTAATTTCAAACCTTGTGTGTCTATTGAGAGACTTTTTATTAGTTCCTTTTCTCTGGTTGTTTGGAGATATAATCAAAATACTTCCCTTCCTGCTGTCCACAGTGTATTTTCCTATCCCTGCAGAAAGACGGGTGGGAGACTAAAGTGGAGGAATGCCTTGCCCTGGTTTCACAAAACAGCTGTTAATAGAGCTTTTGGTTGAATCAAAATCACCCAGTCTTTGTGCTTTGGTCGCAAAAACCTTTCTTATCCCAGGTAGATTGCAGTTCCCATATTTTTTCTTGGTGTGATCCATGCCTGTCTCATTCAGCCACCCTGCCACGGCCCATGAGCACCATCCCTAGGATGTTTCTGACACCTCTAAAACAATGAGGTCTGCATGGAGATGGGTAGTATGTTGTATCGGATGCGAGTGGGGAGAAAAGCCTCCGTTACTGACTAGACAGGTTTTGGTAAACTGGCAGCTATCAATATGGCATTTCTTACCATGCCCACAGACCATGGGGAATCAGTGAGTGTAGCTGGTGGCTGCCTGTCTGTCCCTGTGGTTTCAGTTAGGGGTTTTTTCATACTGTCGTGTGGTACATTAGTAAGGAGACATCCAGCTACTGATGAAACACCATTGCAATTAGTGTCTCGTCTTTCTAGGGAATAGAGCAGTGAAGCCATACACCTGATTCCATGCTACCCTAATTATGTGTGCTTTGTAAACAAGGTGAGAACTATTCTGGGTAGGAATCAGCAGCCTTCTGGAAGCTGCTTCTGTCCTTTCCTTCTGCAGCATCACAGTGAAAGATGTTAAGAGACCTGATGGTTTGGGATCTCGAATGCCCAGATGATGCTTAGGAGCATTAGGAGCAGAGTGTGGGCGTGAGGGAATGGGTAATGGTTTTGAAAGTTTGATCCCAGATGCTAATAGGCGAAGTGTTCAGCAAAAAGGCAGGTTGGGGCCTGGTGGGGATCTGACAGGTTTTGGTGGAGCTGTGTTGGAAGGATGCATCCAGGCTTGGCCTTGTGAGACAGCCCCTGTGCTTGCAGAAGTGGATGCTCGCACAAGGTATCACACCGGTAACAAGTGGGCTGTTGCTGGCTGCGTGGAGACTTGCTGAGACACAAACAGCACTGAAGATCAGACCAGCAAGCCCGACAGGTCTGTGCCAGTGGCACCTTGCCCTCACGCTGCTGCATCGGCATGCCAGGCCCTTTGCACATAGGATGGACCTGCTTGCCATGCCAACCAGGGCTGTGCTGGGCAGCAGAGGTGACCAGGGCGCAGGAGGGAAGGTGGTCCCTGCTGTGCTTCTGCGGCTCCTGAAGCAGAGGGGTTTTTCCATCTGTGAACAATGGCTGATGACACAGCCTGACACTGGCTGGCGGGGAGATGTGGTGGGTGTGGAGGCACACAAATGAGCCCTGGCAGGGGAAACAGTGCATTTATTGTAATCTGAGGCTGCTCTGGTAGCCTGTGCTGCAGAAGCCTGTCTATTAAGTCAGACTTGTTTCCTCATAACTGCTTCATTCTCTTCCTTTCTTGTTCCCATGCCTCTTAATGTCTGGTTGCACTCCTGAACGATGCCGGAGTCTGTAGAGATGGTGGCATTTGGATTTTACTTATTTTACTCTATTGTATTTTTAACTTGGTGGTGGTGGGTGGGTGCTGATGCCGCCTCTCTCTCCACCGGGTGTGTCTGGCAGCCGAACTTGGGCTGGGCCCTGCGGCAGCGCCCGGTCCCTGAATGGATGCCTTGTTCCTGCTCCAGCCATTGTGGACCTCGCAATTCTGTGTACTAACAGAGTTAGCACTGAGCAGCCCTTCACATCTGGCACAGAATGACTGTTTGTGTTTGTGGGCAGACATATTTTCTGAGTTCATATTAACAGTTTATTCAGTAATTGTCAAGTGCTGCAGTCTCCTTCCCCAGTGCCGCCTACGCCCGTCTCACTTCGCTTTCTCTGGTCTGATGCGCAGCGAGAAGCAGGCCAGCATCAGTATTTCCTGGCACTCCACTCCAGTGAGAATGAACTCCATGGCCTTTGGGAAAGCAAATTGGAAGGTTTAAAGGGTGTGGGCAAGACAAAAAAAAATTGAAGGCTCAGTTGTGTTATTGGATCTGGGCATGTAGACCATTTTTTTCTCATCATGTAGGCTAGGTAAAGTCAGAGAGGATCTGCCAGGGCACAGGGGACTGGTTATGTTGGAGAAATTCTGTGTACAGTTGACTGAAATACAAAACAAGAATCTTCCCTGTGTTTCTAATGGTGGCCCTGATTCTTCCATAGCTGATGTCTGATACCGTTGCTTGGTAGTTTCTATCTACATTTCTTGGACTGTTACTTAAATACTGACCACTTGGATCCGCTCAGCTGCTTGCCCCCTGTGACTGACAGGCTGTAAGCAACTGTCTGTGGTCATGCTTTGCTCATTTAGGGATTTCTGAACTTAAAATTATGATATTGTTAGGGAGATGACAATTGGATAGACACAAAAGGAAGGACAAGCACCCTGTGCTGGGCGAGGAGGAGAATCATTGCCTCATCAACAGCATTTGTTTGTGCTTGAGGTCCTCAGCCCCAAAGCCGAGCATCACCTGGCATATGCCTGTGGGGAGAGACACATTGCAGGCTGAGAGCTGGCTAAAGGAGCTGGGTGGGACTCCTGGGTCGGCACTGCCGTGCTGTCGTCCTGCCTTGGTGGTACCCAAGGAAGAGAGCTACAGGTGAGAGGTGGTAACGGTCCCCCAGGTCACGAGTCAAGGCTGGTATCTTCATGTGCTGCTTGTGATGTGTTAAAGCTCACTGTTTAAAGGAGCTGCTTATTGGGGAGGACAGTGGGTGGGACAGGAAGAGGGGAACAGCTTGGCTGTGCACTTTTCCTGGTGGGAGGCGAGGCTCCCAGTCAGTGTTAAGCTGCGCTGAGTGGGGAAGATAAATCCCCATTGCTGGGACTCAGGTTGCTGGTGATCAGTACAGCTGTGGGAAGGCCCTTGCCTGGGGAGCGAGGAGAGACCATGGCTTTTCGCCCAGCACCAGCACTGAGCTGCAGCCGTGGCAGAGAGCACCGTGCATTCTCATCCTTTCCCCACCCAGTTTCTTTGTCTCGACTCTGTATGGATGAAATTGCTGTAAAAGCGCACATGGGTCTCAGGGCTTTGGCTGCTGCAAGCTGCAGGGACACAGGGGGATTCTATTCTGTCTTTCTGTTGCCAGAGAGGAAGCTGCAAATTACCACCACTGTGATGATGCTTCCAGAAATCAGCCCAGGGGCAGCAGATGAAGAACAAACCCAGTTCCCTGTAGAGTAGTTAATTGTGCAAGATCTTCACAGCATGAGGCTGGTGTGTGAGCCCTGCTGAAGGCTCCAGTCAGCCATGGCCCAGGCTCAGGCTGTGGAAGGGAGGTGTACTTGCATGCCAAAACCTGGGCTGTGGACATCAGTGGGGAGCAGGGAGGAAAGTAAGGGGAGCTTGAAAGCTGGGGGGTTGTTGGAAGCATTTTAAGCAGTCAGGAAGACTGCACGTTCTCTGGAACAGCACAGTCAGTTTATGTCACCTGAGTAGATGGTAACCGTGTGCGAGATCAGGCTGTTTGCCCCTGTACTGCCTGCAACTGGTGTCCAGACTTGTGCAGGTGGAAGCAGAGGAGCAGGACCTCCACCATCCCAGTTCCTCAGGCAGGGTCTGTTCTCTCCCAGCAATGTATGATTGGTTGCCCAGGTCCAAAAGCCTGAGTACAGGAAGAGCATAAGAGCAGTTCTAGTCAGGGTGCTCCTCTACTATCCAGCTGCGCTCCTTCGGAGAAGGAGCTGAGGTCAGTTGAAAGAAGAATAGAGGAGGTGGTGAATGATGAGATGGGAATGCAGTTCAATGCCTCCTTGGTCTTGAGTAGATCTGTGAGGTTGTGAAATGCCTCAGAAAGACTTCCCCGAGCATTGTTGGGGAGGAACAACTTCCAGCAGCAGATGCATCATCTTCAGAGATGCCTGTCCTGTTGGTGGTCTTTGCAAGATGGTAACACATGAGAGAGATATAAATTGTCTTCTTTAATACAACTTGTTTTGCATGGTATTTGGATAAGATTTAAGGACACACCCTTAGTAGCGAACTTGCTCTAAATACTGGTGCATGGCTTGTGCTATCTGTGGGTTTATGTGCATAATGACCTGGTGTAGGAAGCTTTTGACTTCTCTCTGTATAAAAATGGAAGCATATTTGCTGTGTCCCCAGTGACTCTCTTTTGTACTCATTCTGCCTTGGTGGTGTTTCTGGCAGCACCTGTGCCGTTCAGAAACAGGCCTACAAGTATGATTTTTTCGATCCTTGCTCTTGTTCTGTTTCAAGTGTTGGTACAGATGTGAGTTTCTGCAGTATCAGCTGTTGGGATGAGCTGTCTGATGCAGTGGGAGAGCACCCAAGAAGGGCGCTGTGCTGGCCACTGGGAAGCCCCTGTATTGCGTGTGACTGACAACTGCTGTGTTCTTCCCTTCATAGAGTGATCGTCTCCTTATTAAAGGAGGGAGAATAGTCAACGATGACCAGTCATTCTATGCTGACATTTACATGGAGGATGGCCTCATAAAGTAAGTACGGGGCTTCTATTACCTTCATTTCCCCTTAAATCATCTTCAGCTTGGATGGTTATTAGCTCTTTGTGAATGTGGTCCATACCCAACTTGCCAGCCAGTAAAACTTGATAGCCCTCTCTGGTTAGAGGCTCAGCTCTCTGCAGTGGTGTGAGCACATATGTGATTGCCTGACAGGTTTACATAGTAACTCCAGTGACTGAAATGCAGTTGGGCTGGTGACTTTGTGACACAGTGTCCATTACACAACAAAGCTGTATCTAATTGCACCAGGCACAAGATTTATCTTTGACTCCTGACCAGCTTCACGTCTTGCTATGGCACAGTCTTTCTGGATATCCCTGGGCAAATCACTTTAGCCTCCTCTGCACCCTGGAGGTTACAGAGTTTCATTGCCTTGGAGGCAAAATGTTCTTGCAAGTGAATTCTGGTAAGAATACAGTGAGCAGTTTAAATCCTTTGGTGATGGATTTATCTCAATAAAGTGGTGGAAAAGTCTGCTGGTTTATTGCTGTGAGAACGCTGGAGCGAGCAGTTCTGTCCACAGAGCTTTTGTTATTCTAAGGAAAAAAGCCTGCATAGTGGCTAAGATTGAATGAAATGCAAAAATGGAATTTGCTCCTCATTTACCTCCCCAGTGTGCCAAGGAAATCAGACGTTTTCCACTAAAACCAACTTGTCTTTCATCTTGATTTATCAGGGAAGACTGAGGAAGGCTTGATGAAAATAGGATTTCTGAAAGAAGAGATTTGAAGTCTGAGTGCTACATATGGACGGATAAAGGGATTGAGGGGGTGGGGGGCTGAGTGAAGGGAGTCCTAAGGTTCAGGTGGCCTGGCCTGCAGGAGGGCTGGGTATGTCCGGGAAGGAGAATGTTGTATGCTAGAACAGCACAAACTCCAGAAGAGTTACAAGTAGATGTATACTGAAACTTTTTAGGTTTCCTGTTTTCAGAAGATGTCTTTAGGTACTTGGGTTTTAGCTGCCTTCACTACATTGTGGTCCTGCTGATAGCAAAGATGTCCTTCAGGGGCATGAAGGTAGCAACATGAGAGGGGAGGACTCTGTTTGTGCACCTTGCGAAGAGTGAGCCCAGAGCTTCCAGGCTGTGCCGTGAGCCCAGCCGGGCTGCAGCTGGCCATGCTGTGCACTTTGTGAGCTCCTTCACAGCTCCCCGGAGTGAGGCTTCCCTTTACCCTCAGGACTTTATGCTGTGAGCAGCATTACAAGTCCTTGATGAGACCTGGGCTGTCCTGGCAGCTGTGACATTACAGTGAGGAATCGTCTTTCTCTGTGAGTAAGCCTCAGACTCGAGCCTCATTTAAGGTGGGCAGAAGAACGGGGGATAGGAAGGATTAGGGATGCAGATTACTGGGAGCAGGGCTGGTGTTGAGTTTTGTGAGCGTGCACCCTGGGTGAACAGGTAGGACTGCTATGCTGGAAACGCTTGTCAGAGCCTGACTCATGAGTCTGTGGGGTATGAAGTGTCCTAGGCAGCTTCTTATCATGCACTGCAGAGATCTGCATGCCCATCAGACTGTATTCCCCAGCTACCCTAACCCAGTGCCTGCCCCAGGCAGCAGGTGCCATCATAGACACCACTGGGGCGGTCAGACAGAGAGCAGCCACCCCTGGACTGTGCAAATCATATTTTTAAGCAAGCTGGACGATCCTGTGTTTTGGTGCAGAGCAGGTGGTTTTGCTCTGCCAGCTCCTGCCAGCCCAGATGTGGGAGGGGGAAGGAGTGGGGCATCTCTGTGGCAGGGGGAGTTGGCTTGGCTGCTCCCTAGATGAACTTGATTCATTGATGATGTTGTGTCTGGTTTTGCTTTGTGTATGGTTACCATCTTGATATGATCTCATCAGGCAGATTGGAGACAATCTGATTGTCCCTGGAGGGGTCAAAACCATAGAAGCCAATGGGAAGATGGTGATCCCTGGAGGAATTGATGTCCACACTCGCCTGCAGATGCCATACAAGGGGATGACAGCTGTGGATGATTTCTTCCAAGGAACGAAAGCAGCCCTAGCTGGTGGCACCACCATGATCAGTGAGTGCAGCAGGCTGGTCCTGTACATGACGGCACCCAGCACTCTTGGAACATTGTCTATTTATTTATTTTTCTCTTTGCTTTTCTCACTCTTTTTTGTTTTAAAGGTCCATGACAGGGTGCTCATATTCTCTGTGATCTCTGTCAATGCAGTGTAGAGAGTGAGAACTGGAATGAATCTTTGGAATCCTTAGTAATAATAAAGTGGTGGGGCAGGAGATTTGCATAGGACCTCTTGCCCTTGCAGATCCCGTGTTCTGCAGTGCTTCATTGTCTGCAGCCGCTGGTGCCCCAGGGACCCTCAAGTAGGAGCAATGGCTTAACTTTTTTCCCTGTTAAATTAAAATAAGGTAGCACGATGCTCGGATGACTCTGAGCAGAGGAACAGAGCAATGTCCTGGCATCCCTCACTGCTCGAAAATAAACAGTGCTAACAAAAAAGGAAAGAGAGTTCTGAGGTCCTTCCCTGGAGAAGGCCACAGTTGTGCACTGGTTTGAGGTCCAGGATTTACTGCTGTGCAGTGGTCACAACTGTGTGCACTGTAGAGTTTCTCAGGATGCAGGAGTAACTATTGATCCTTCCAGTAAAGGACTCGATTTCTTGTCCTCCCCCCACCGTTTCTTCTTCCCGCTGAGCTAAAAAAATAAGTTGTGTGAAATGGGTTGTGGCAGGGTGTGGGGATTACATGAAGGGCAATAAAAGGTGCATTAGTATTGCAGTGTGGGAGGAGACTATGTGCTAATGGGTGGAAGTGGGGGTAAGGAAGGACAAGGCCCTTCAGCTTCCAGCTGATTTCTTGACAGAAGCCTGTAAAAGCCCCTGGTCCTGTGCCAGAGGCCATTAAGCAAAGGCACTGTGTGCTTCCCTGCCGATAAATGCACTTAGAGGAGCCTAGGCATGTCGCAGGGGTAATGGAGACCTCTTCGGAGCTGCCCCAAAGCTGCTGAGGAGATGAGCCTGGGATGGCAGGGATGGCCGGCAGCATGCAGGGTGGCCCAGCTGGGGAACTCCTGCCCACCCCCTGCCCCCTGTGCCTCCGCAGTGGACCATGTGGTGCCAGACCCAGAGTCCAGCCTGACAGAGGCCGTGGAGCGATGGCGGGAGTGGGCGGACGGGAAGGCCTGCTGTGACTACACGCTGCACGTGGACATCCCGCGCTGGAGCGACCGCATCCGACAGGAGCTGCACACCCTGGTCCAGGAGAAAGGTTTGCTGCCTGATGCTCCTGGAGCCACCTGTCCATGGCACGGGGTGGTCCTGGAGGAAAGTGGACAGGGTGTGACCACGCTGTTGTCCACTGTCACTGTCGAGGGCCACCAGGATCCTGTGTGGCCGCGAGCGGGGCTATGCTCTGCAGATGAGTGGGCCAGGGAGGCAGCCCCCAGCCTGACAAGACACCCCCCTGAGCCCTGGCTCACTGCTCTTTCCTCTGCCTCTAGGAGTTAACTCCTTCATGGTGTACATGGCCTACAAGGATTTGTACCAGATGTCGAACACTGAGGTGAGACCCTGTTCGCTGCCTCAGCCATGCTGGTGCATGTGGCAGTGAAGGGATGGCAGCCACACTGGGTGTGGGGAAGATGGGCTGGCTGCATCAGCCGGGCCCCACGGCTCCTCTCCCTGGCCCTGACAGCCTTCGGAGGGCTGCCCTGGGCTGTGGGCACGCTGTGCCAGCCGGCCAGGTGCCAGTGCTGCAGGTGGAGGAGAGATCTGGTGTGGAGATCACCAAATGCATCTGCCAGCAGCCACAGCCTCTGGCAAGCACTGCCCGGCATGGCCAGGGCTGGGCCCGGCACACCCACACCGAGCCTGGCCGCTGCTGGGGCTGTGGCTGAGGGGCTGCGCAGGGTGCACAGGCCAGGGCAGTCTGTCTGCTCCTAATCATTCTTTCTTGTCTCTGTTTTAGCTCTACGAGATATTTAGCTGCCTGGCAGAGCTGGGTGCCATAGCTCAAGTTCATGCTGAAAACGGGGACATAATTGCACAGGTAACTAACTGCTCTTCTGATCTGTGGGAATTGAAAACCAGGTGGATTTGATGTGGGGCATTAACAAAATGACTCCAGAGCTGCATGGTTGTCTTTTGCAGGGTGATCTCTTTGCTGCTTAGCAGCAATATCAATTTTACCAAAATTCTCTGCTGTGAATATGTGGTGCATAAGCGAATCAGAAATAGTGAATTAGCAACTATTTAAATGGAAGAGAAAGGGTCATCAAGTACGGTATGTTCAGTCCAACCGTATTTCTTTTTCAGTGTGGAGAGGCAGAGACCTTTCATCTAAGAGAGTTAAAGTGTGTTGCGAAGTGCCCTGGCAAGAGAGGAGTTTTCTCCCTGCTGTGAGCAAGCAGCCAGCTAATGGAGCTGGATTTGCAAGGGATTTGCTATGAGGGATGTGGCTTGGTGTTCAAGTCGGTAGGCTGTATTGGCCCATTGTGTTGTAATTGGTGCTGGATGAGAGAAAGTCCAAATGTTTTGATTTTCATTGACAGAGAAGACACTACTTTGTTATGCTCTGCAATTCCTTTTTTTTAACTCTTCGTATTCTTGGGAGTTGAAGGAGCATGAACTAAGACATCATTCTTTGAACATCCTCTCAGACTGCAAGAATCAGTTTTTCTTTGGACTTTTTAGAGCTGCAGTGCACAATTGGATAGCTCTTTCACATAGAAAAAAGAGTGGTCTGAGGAATTGTCTTGGCTAGAGTTTATCTCTACTTCAACACCCACCTAACCACAAAACAATTAGTTGGTGGCACTTCACAGCCCAGGGAATTGCTTCCTTGTGTCAGGACTGATTGAAACATCACCAGCTGGTGTGCGGCTCAGTGTGGTGTTAGCACAGAGATGTGATGCTTGTGGTCATCTGCTGGTAGTGGTTCCCAGGAAGCATGCAGAGGATTTGTCCATTCCCCATTTCAGTCCATTTTACTTGCAGTGGTCCTGGCAACTGTGTGTTTCTCCAGAACTCGGTAAACATAAGGGAGAAGGTTGCGGGGGAAGAGATGTGCTGTGTGGCCTGAACAGAAATAGGACCTGAGCAGAGCTCCAGGCTTAAGACTCTGACGTGCTGTAGGTGGTTGGAGAGTGCTTCATGGTAGGTGAAGAGCAAGACATGAGGAGAGCACTGTCAAGTGTTTCCTTGGCACTTTTACTATGGCAGAGAAGGTGTCAGAGGAGATAACACGCAGCACTTACCTGCTGTGCAGCCTAATTCTTTGATACACTCCTCCAACAGCTGTGAACACATCTGTTAGCATTGCTGGAGTTACACAGTCCTGACGCAGGTTGGTGGCATTATTTAATGCCCATGAATATGCTCAGTACTCTACAAGACACAGGACAAAGTGCATAAAACTGCTTGCTTACAGGCTTACTATTACTGCTGCTGTGCATCCACTTCACTGTACGTGGTGGTCCCACGGGGTTGTGGCAGTCCCAAGGGAAGGGCTGGACATAGGAGGGATCTGCTTTTCTGTGTGGTTGATAGTTTTACGGTCTTGTAACATTCCTCTGTCCTTTTCAATGTCCTAGGAACAAACCAGGATGTTGGAGATGGGAATAACTGGCCCTGAGGGCCATGTGCTGAGCAGACCTGAGGAGGTAAGATGCAAAGGATGGTACCAGCCTTGCTGCACTGAAGAGCTTTCCCCACAAGTCACAGCAGGGCTTAGTGTATGTAATGGGGCCAAGCAAGGGTCAGGGGGGATGGGGTGTGTGTATATGCATCTGTGGGTATCCATGTATAGAGGCAACACTGTCTTGTCAGGAAAGAGCAAGGTGCATATTTGTGACAAACATTTTTCAGTCTAGCTCTTCCTGGCAGAGACAAGGGCTTCTGAATCTCCCAGAGGTTAATAAATCAGCAAAAAGGTCTGTATGGCTATAGTAGCATTTGGGGCTGGTTTGGGGGGCATTTGTCTTGTACAGGTGACTCCTCAGGTGTAAGAGGCCTGAGAAGAATCAAATAGCGAGTTTTAGTTCCTCTGAAAATTCACTGTTCCTGTCTGAGTGCAGACAGATCCCAGCCTCTTTCTGGTTAATCTCTTCTTAGGGTCTAAAGTATGTTTCAAAATCAGATGGGCAAAGCCATTGGTGGAAGAAGTGGGAGGGAAGGAGAGGGGGAATTTCCTGGTTACAAATCTTTGTCAAGACACTAATTAGATTTCTTCTAATTTTAGCTCGCAGGGTATTTTTCTGTTTGGTCCATTAATCTGTGTTGACTCTAATTTTAGATAGGTTTTCTTGAGATAGCTCCCTGCTGAGAGGTGCTCTTAACTTTCCACAGCACATGAAAGAAGAAAACAATAGGAATTTGTTACATTAGCAAAGCTGAGCAGGGAAGCACAAGGACAGATTTCCAGGGTCTGCTGGAAATAAAATCAGTTGGCTAAAACTAGAAGTGTAAGAAGTTAAACTGTGTTATGGCTGGTAACATGTATAGCCTGGTGTAATACAGTGCTTATTTTCTTTTAAGTATGAGACTGTAAAGCATTTTCCTGTACAGGGAAGATACTCGATGTCAAATACAGTAGATCAGAGTCCCTCTGTGTGTAAACTGTCATTTATTTTTATGGCTCTAGACTTGTTGCCACTAGTTGGCAAGCTAACCTGCAATTACAGGTTGCTGTGACTGTGCCAGGATTTGAGAACTGTCCTGTTATCATAAGACAGCACTGCGGCTCTTCTCATCCAAAGTCGGTGCAATGTTGTTGAGTGTTTGATCTTGAAATGCCATTAAAGCATAAGGCAACTGAGAACAGTGCAAGGAGGCTCTAGATACCATCTGTTCAGCCATATCCAGATCTCATTGCCTTTGAAAATAAAGTGTCTCTCTTCCAGAACATCCTTGGGAAAACATTAGGTAGAGCACAAATGACCCTGCTACCCCCCATAAAGCCTGCAGGTTGATGGCAAAACGTTGGGAGGGTGGTCCATAGCTCTGTGGGTTTGCTCTGTCCTGGAGGAACCTCAGTGGGGATTAAAAACATGCTTTTCTATCAGGTGAAGGGGGTGATTTGGTAGGGCAGGATAGCATTGCTCCAGGTTGTAACCTGCTGTGAAGAGTATTCAGTGAGGGCTCTGCTACTGTCCACATGTTAAACCCTGTCAACTACTCAAGTCCATAAGTGCACTGATAAAAATGTTTTCTTGTTTAATTTTCTGTTTTAAAGAGTCTTTAAACAGAAGAGAAAAACCTCTTTTTGCTGTGCAGCAAATAGGTCTGCAGAAGTACGAGGTGTGTGTCTGGGTGCAGTGGTCTGCTTTTCCTGCTGCTGGGAGAGTGATGCTGGCACGGGCAGCTGCGTTCCCTGCAGCTGGCAGTCCTGGCCTCCCCCGGGAGCTGGCTGATTGGTACATTGTCTTTTTAAGGCTTCTGTTTTGAACTTTCTCATGCTGAAGCTTGAAGCCAAACCATAGAGCAAACACTTGAAAAACTTCTGGGGTTGAGCTCAGGCTGAGTGTGGGCTGATGTAATAGCCCAAAGATATCCCTCATGATGGAAATCCACCCTCCACTATCACCGGGACAGTGGAACATGGGGCGGGTGTCAGCAGGTTGGGCCAAGCAGCAGCTGCATCACAGGACAGACAGACCCTGGTGTGAACAGCCTGCCAGCACACAGCTTGTGGCACCCCAGCCACGAGCAGGGTGATGTTTAGTTAAACTCAATGCAGCCACAGGAGAGCCTGGAGCTGTGAGTGGTCTGAAGGGGTAGACCCTTTTGGTGCCTGGCGTCAGCCTGTGAGCCATGCTGTCAGTCCTGGGCAACAGTCCCTGGGCTCCTCTGGTTGTCAGGAGAGCTGGAACCAGGCAGTGGAAAAAATAGCAGATGCAGCTCTGGGCTGGCCTCTGAGCAGGGCTCAGGCAGCCGTCCCCTGCTAAGCATCATGTGGCTGTGACCTGCAGGCTGGCCGGGCCCTAAGGAGGCTGAAGCTTTCCCCCTCAGGTCTCCCTGATTAACCTGCCCTTGGGGTGTCAAGGGTAAGAGTGAGGGCATGGAGTGTCAGCAGCAATTTGTGGTGTGCCAAGAGGGGCAGGGGCTCTTCCCTACCCACCTAGTGCTCCTCTGCAGCTCTGTGCTGTTCTTTCTTCCAGCTGGAAGCAGAAGCTGTCTTCCGGGCCATCACTATTGCCAGCCAGACCAACTGTCCTCTCTATGTGACTAAAGTGATGAGCAAAAGTGCTGCTGACCTCATCTCTCAAGCCAGGAAAAAAGGTGAGTGACAGCTGCTGCTGCACCCAGTCTGACTGTTGCTGCTGGGATCCTGGGCAGCTGGATTAAGTGATCCCCATGTCCTCATGGTTGCTTTGTGAAGATCACCACTGTGCCTCAAGTGCAGTCCAGTGCTTCTCCTTCTGCTGGGGAGCAGTTAATTCAGGGATTTACCTGACTTGTGAAGGGCATGGGGACACTGCACCAGGCCACGGAGCCACCTCCTGCTTTTGCATCAGGTAATATAAACATGTGGGTCGCAGGTAGAAGCAATGCTTTAAACACCAAAGTTTGTCTGTGGCTGTGAAGGGTTCTCTCTGAGGAGTCTTGTCCCATCCATGTGCAAGTGGTTTGAGCTGCTGCATATAGCTCTGGCCTCCCTTTGAAGTGCTGGCCTCTCGGAGCTGCCGGTGTGCCTTCTCGGGTGGCTGGGGTTCCGTTTGCCACTGGTGGTGGAGCGCAGAGATTCCCCATGTGCACATGTGCACATCCACAGCTGTGTTCAGTGAGCCTCCATAAAAAGCTGGAGGGGGGAAATGTAGAAAATGCATTTGTAGAGAGAGTCTTGGTGGAGTTGGTAATGGTGGGACATAGCAAGTGTCTCCCAGAAGCACTCAACCAGGCTGTAGAGTGGGTTTGGAGGGAAAAGCAGAATTTCTCAGTCCCTGTCCTAGTTTATCATCATGACAATCTCTGCTCTGCAAAAAGCCCTTGGTCACCAGCAGCTGCTCTCTCCCCTGGTCTGTCCCAGGGGTTGGGCACCAGAAGACAAGTGAGGAACAGGAGAGCAGGGCAAGTCTTGCCAGCTCTTTGGTGGCACATGGAAAATATTTACAAGGGATAAGGGAGGAAGAATGCACAGGGGATGGTAATGAAGGACATTGTGAGAGGCTTGGTTGTCAGTCTGTCATGGGTTCGGTGACAGGCTGCCTTGTTGTCTGCTTGCCCTGCTGTCATTCCTTACCAAATTGCCTGACCCCTGCCAGGGGTACCTGCGCTGCCTGTCAGCTCTGAGATGTGGCTGTCACTCTTGGGCTGAATGTCAGTCAGATGAAATGGCCCACTACAGCATGGGGACACTGGTACTTGTAGGAGAGGCCAGGCAGACCAGGGACTTCACTTCCCAGGAGTGTGGCCGAGGCAGGGAGGTTGGGGACCAGCCATTTGCCAGGGCAGGAGGCCGGATTGCCAGCGTCATTCATCCCTCTGTTGTGTCTTCTGTGGAACACAGCTCTGAGTCTGTGCCTTCCCACGCTGTGCTCCCATCAGGCTTCCTGCACCAGCAGGAGGGCCCTAAGGTGGTGGCCAGCAGAGCTCGCTCCTGACACTGATGTCAGGAGGTCCAAGCAGGCAGTATAGGACAGCCTGATGCGGATTTGGGTGTCCTCTGGGCACAGCAGGCTGTTGGTAGTGCTGTGAAACAGAGAATGCCTCCAGGCTCCACCAAAACCATGTCCTTTCTGTCCTCCTTTCCAGGCAATGTGGTGTTTGGTGAGCCGATCACAGCCAGTCTTGGGACTGATGGGACACACTACTGGAGCAAGAACTGGGCCAAGGCTGCGGCGTTTGTGGTCTCTCCACCTCTGAGCCCAGATCCAACAACTCCTGACTACATCAACTCCCTCTTGGCCAGGTGAGTGACAGCTCTGCTGGATGATGCTGCTAGTGGGAAGAAGTGGACTCTGGGCAGTGTAGACATTAATCTAATTTGAACCACTTCTCTGCAGGTATTTAATGAGCTGACTGATGAAATGGCTCTGAGTCAGAGCTGCGGTGGCTTATCCCTGAGAGCAGAGGGAGGACAGGGGAGGTACCATAAGCTGAACATCAATAATGAGAAAAATACCAGGGGAAGTAGTCATGAACCATTTTAAATGCCTTGAAGAAGGCAAAGAAATGAGCTAACAGAGACTTGCCAACAAAAGCATTCACCAAGCCTGAGAAGCCCTTCTGCACCTGCAGGGTGGGAGTGGCTGCCCGGATTGCCATGATTGCAGGAGAAGGTGGAAGGGTCACAAGTGTCACAAGCTGGCAGGGCCCGATCAGATACAAAGCAGTTTTCTCATGCCTGTGGAGATGAGCAGTAGCACAGCCTGCAGAGTACACGAGGCCTTTAAGGGTAGCTCATGCACATCTGACAGGGATGGCAGATCATTTTTTCACCCTGAAGGCAAGGGGGTGGGGAAAAGATTTGTTGAAAATAGAGCAAACAATAAAAGCACTTCAGCAATTTGCTTTGACCTTTCACAGTTATACTCCATCCTCTCACTGGCAAGGCACGCACAGCAGCTAGGGACACAGCTCGTTGCTGGCCCTGTACACATGCCTCGTGTGAATCGCACACCCCTCTCGCCCCGTGTTTGCACGCTGAACTGAGCATGTGGTGGCTGGTCTGTGTTAACCAGGAGACGACTGACACTGACAGGGTTGTAAATGGAAATGACCTTTGAGGTAATGCTGGAAACATTTCTGACTAGATGAGCAAGGGATGACTGGTCGGTAAGAGGTCTTGGCAGAGGGTCACATCAGGATAAATCTGGGTTGTGCTGGGATGGAGGTGCCATGACTGGTGTAAAAGAGGTGCCAGTGCATTTGCAGTCTGAATATGCAGCTCACCCTGGATTTTGCCATGGCCAAGGAGCAAGAAATGCCTCTGCTCAGTCTGGATGTGTGAAATAGGTGCAGGTCTTAGGCATTGGCAGGGAAAAGTAAGCCCAGCTCCTGTACTGGCTTTCTAATCCTTTCCCTTCATTTTAAATTTACCCCAGACCTCAAAGGAGAGGCAGGAGCACTTCTGAGTCCCTGCAGCCCACAGGTGCCTGTCCTGACACCTTTCCCACACCACTTTCTTTGAGGCTTCAGCAGGAGGAGAGGCTTCGAGGCTCCAGCTGGGCTGGATTGCTTATTTTCTTCCACCACAACAAATCTGGTGGAGATTAGGAAGCATGTTGTGTCATGAGCCTGGGTCTCTGGCTGTGCAGTCAGTCAGGCATATGGCAGAAATTACCAGAGGAAGATGGAGATTACCAGTGGATTAGGGCTGATTTGCAGCCCTGAGCAGAGCTGCTGTGTCTGCACCATCCTGGGTTCAGGCACAGCTGGTCTGGGAGCCAGGTGCTTGAAGCCACTTGCCTCACATGGGCAGCGCTGGGAGCTGGCCTGCACTGGTCTGCTTTCTTTTGCCCGGCAGCAATGGCTTCCCATCTGCAGTCTGTCCCCTGCTCCTTGATCCAGTAGCAGCTGGATGGCTTCCAGGGAGCTGTGGGCAGGTTCTTGCCCTGCCCTGCCTATCGGCAGCTCTCTAGGTCTGTCTGTTCCTGACATTGCTGTCAGGAATAGGATGGATTGAGGCATCTCATCTGACTGGTGACCTTTTCTGGGCAAAGGGTGTCTGGGTCGCCACAGTGAAGTTTTTCTGGGCCTCCTGCAGAGACCTGCTTCTGTGGAATCCTGACTCTCTTCATCCCACTGTCAGATTTACATGTGGCTGTGGGGAGCATTTGGTTTTGTAGCAGTGATGTGGCAGAGATGCTGTAGCTTGGGCCAGTGACTGCAGGTCAAGCCAGCCTTGGTCTGCACTGCTGGCTGCTGCAGCCTGTGCTGCCAGTGTCCACGTGGGGCTGGAAGGAGCCTTTGGTCAGCTTGGCAGCTGCTGCAGGGGCCAGCTCAGGTGGAAGTTTTCAGACTGAGGGGCCATAGAAACAGGAGTGCAGAGTAAAACAGCTGAGCCAGGGGCTGCCCATGCCCCTCACATCCCTGCTGTTGTCTCACCACTTTTCTTGCCACCACCCCTCAGTGGTGACCTGCAGGTTTCGGGAAGTGCCCACTGTACATTCAGCACCGCACAGAAAGCAATTGGAAAAGACAACTTCACAGCAATTCCAGAAGGGACCAATGGCATAGAGGAACGAATGTCTGTCATCTGGGACAAGGCAGTGGTAAGAGTCATGCCAGGGAGAGGGCAGAGCGGGCAGAGTTGGCAAGGCACCTCAGACACCCATGGTCTCGCCCTCGCAGAGCTGGGCACTCAGCTGCCTGTCTCCTCTCTGGCTTTGAGAGTCAAAACAAGCCAGAGCAGGAGAGGCAGCTGTTGGGGGCTCAGGGTGAACAGCCAGGAGCTGTGACTATGCCCCCAGTTTTTGATCTGTCTGGTGACATAGCAGTCTGAGCCCAGCAGTGGTGACTTGCATGGGAGTGAGTCTGGTGCTTTCTGCGGCTCTTACTCTCCCCAAAAGAGCGCTTGGTTCTCTTTGTGTCTGAGCAGGCCACAGGAAAGATGGATGAAAACCAGTTTGTGGCTGTGACAAGCACTAATGCTGCAAAAATCTTCAACCTGTACCCACGGAAGGGGAGGATAGCAGTGGGCTCGGACAGTGACCTGGTTATATGGGATCCTGATGCAGTGAAGATTGTCACGGCAAAAACCCATCAATCTGTAAGCCCTCTGCTCGTCTGTGGGAATGCTGGCGGGTGGGATGTGAGTAGCACTCTGTCTGGCTGCTGGGAGCTTGGCACTGCTCTGCTGTGCTGGGCTCTGAGGAGGAGGGACCAAGTCCAGGCTCCAGATGATGCTGGCTGTGACTATTGGTTAGGATGTCTGTGAGCCCTGGGCTCTGCACACAGGCTTTTCTCACCCTGCTCTGTTGCTCTTCTGTTGAGTCTGGCCTACACAGGTGTAAGGACACACTTTTCTCCTTATCTGGGTTCCTCTTCCAGGTACAAATTTTTCTTGGCTTTCCCGGCAGGGTTTGTTCATGCCTAACCTCAAGCCAAGGTTCTGCCCTCTTCTGTTGTTAGAGTCCTTGTTCACATTGAGCTCCGAAGCAGCAGGTCCTGGTTCAAGTTGGGAGCTCTGGTGGGTTTTCAGTGCGGTGGACTGGGGAACTAAAGGAGGCCTCTGGGGCAGGCAAGGCTGTTACAGGTGTCCTCTCCCTGCACTGCTGACTTTAGCCATAAGGTGTGTGGACTAAACAGCCTGGAGTTGACAGGCAGTGCTCATGTCCCCCCTGACCATCATCCCCTGGTTGCTGCAGGTGGCAGAATACAATATCTTTGAAGGGATGGAGCTACGTGGGGCCCCGCTGGTTGTCATATGCCAGGGGAAAATCATGCTGGAGGATGGCAACCTGCATGTGACCCAGGGGACTGGACGCTTCCTGCCCAGCAGCCCTTTCCCTGACTATGTCTACAAGCGCATCAAAGCCAGGAGGAAGGTGAGGAGACGGGTGCCAGGAGACAGAGTTTGGGACACTTAGCCCAAATTGCCCTTTTCCTTAGTAACTGGTTCATTTTCCTCTGCTGTTCTCAGTGGACCCTGGAAACACTGCTGCAACCTGGTGTTATTCTGAACCTACAGTTGGTATAGTTAAGACTCGAGTAGAGATTTGACCTTAGTGTTGATGGTATGCCACCACTGGAGACCGATGCTTGGCTGGGTCAATGGTGGGTGATGCCTGCCCTTGTTGCTGTCCTGCTGCAGCAGGAGTTTCACAGAATCACAGAGTCTGGAGGAAAGTGCTGAGTTAGAAATGAAGAGACTAGGCAAAATGGCCTTCTCCTTCCCCATCCATGCAGCATAAACCTCTGCACTAGGCTCTGCACACTTTGCAGGGTGGGAGTGAAGGGTGGGAGTGAAGGGACGTCACCCACAGGAGGTGGGTGGTGGGGCTGTGCAAGGCCTCAGTGCTGCAGGGAGGTCTCGGGCACACAGGACAGAGGGGCACAGGGCTGGCAGTGTGAATTGCCTCCGCAGTGGAACTGGGGAGCCCAGGATCACTGGAGCATTGATGCTGTCATGGCAGGATGCTCCCTTGGAGCAGAGAAATGTCACTGTCCCCTTCTCTCTGGTGACAGATGTCGGAGATGCATGCTGTGCCCCGAGGCATGTATGATGGACCTGTGTTTGACCTGACCACCACCCCCAAGGGGGGCACCCCTGCAGGGTCCACCAGGGGGTCCCCCACGCGGCAGACACCCCCTGTTAGGAACCTCCATCAGTCTGGATTCAGCCTTTCAGGTGAGCACACGTGGTGGCTGGGCTGGGAGAGCACAGAGCCACTGGCCACACTGTCCCACCCGCTGGCCTTGGGCAGGGGGCAGCTGGGAGGTGGCCTGGAGCAAGCTGAGCACAAGAGCATGGGAGTGAGACCCTGTGAGTCCCTTAAGGGACATGGCCAAAGCTGGCCCTCCACCCTGCTGCACCTTGCAGTAGAAGCAAAGAGGACTGCAACCACAGGGGTACCAGTGCAGCATCAGACCCTGCTCTTGTGGCATGGGTCTGCTCATGGAGCAGTGTCTACAGAGACCTTCAAGCCACTGCTGCTATTGGGGTTGTTACTGGACTTGCAGAGGGAGCAAGTTGCTGTAGACAGCCTTGGGGAGGCCTTTGGCGAGACCCCAGACTACCCCAGGACTGCTCAATCCTGTCAAGAAAATGCTCATAACTTTGCTTTCCTCCTCCCTTCATGCTTTCTTGTCCTCTCCCAGGTACCCAGATTGATGAAGGTGTTCGCTCAGCGAGCAAGCGCATTGTCGCACCCCCAGGAGGCCGCTCCAACATAACCACCCTGAGTTAAATGTCCCCGCTGAGAAGGAAACAAAATCCCTGTTCAAGCAAAGGAAGAAAAATGGTACATTGGTGTTTTAGAAGGAAAAGCAAATAAACCTGTTCTGAAGGATCAATAAGCCTCAAGCCTTATGTTCACAAATGCTACTTGCTACCTAGCTTTAACGATACTGCTTCATTTTGTTTTATGCATAGCCTTAAAATTCTGTTGTTGTTGTGGTTTCAGTTGGGTTGTGTTTTTACTCTTCTTTCTGTATGCATGCCGCTCAGACAGGTTGCTCGGTTCAGTGTGTTATTAGTGTTGAATGCGTGTGGGATGCCGTGATGTGAGACAGTGGGAACGACCCGGTGTGGGCAAACTGGCCAGGCAGGAGAAGCGGTGGGGGGCAGCAAGACTCACGGTCAGATGGGGAAGGCAGGTTCATGGGATCTGGTAGGGGCAAGTGGGTCTGTTTCATGTTCATGTCCTTTGTCTCCACCAACGCATGTCAGTGTCTCACCATGAGGCCCAGGGGGAAGCCCAAATCATCTCTGTAACACCTGTCACAGCACCTTGTGTAAGGAGTTTTACTACTTTGTACACTTTATTAAAAAAAAAAAGTTGTTCCTTCAAACAACTCATGTTGCTGGCTGGCTTTTTTCTTCCCCAGACTGCTGCTGCGGGGCAGGGGTGCTGCGAAGCTGTGTCCCACAGGCGAGCTGGGCAGCAGGGCTCCAGTAGAGGCTTGGGGCAGTGTGTGAGCTGGAGGAGGGACAGGCTGTCAGGTGGAAACCATGCAGTGCTCACTGCTGCTGGTGTCTTGGGTATTGGTGTAGCTTCTTGGGCAAAAGCAAAGGTATTGGCAAAACAGCACATTGCAAGTGCTTGTAAAAAAATCTCTTGAGCTTGTCTGTCCAGTCTCTGGCTGCAGCCTGACCTGGGCATCACGGGCTGTTCATGCCCAGCGAGAGCTGCCCCATCACCTGTGTGGTGACACAGACCAGCTCTGTACAGCATGGCCTGGACACTGTATTCAGGTCTCCCCAGCTGGGGCTGGCTTGAAGGCTGTTTTCTGTCTGCACCTGTGCGTTAAATGCTCCCCTTCTATCAAGTGGTGTTTATTAAACTGAGGGTCACAGTCTTCTAAAGCTTGCAAAGCATGCAAAAAATAACTTGATTGTTTTTTAAATATTACAAAAATGAAGTGTCCATTTAGGCTGTGCTAAATAAATACCCTGTTTTTTTCTTCCTTAAGTATTTGACCTTGAAATACTTACTTTTATATGCCTGCAACTCAGACAGGACAAGTTGTCCATGCAGCAGTTGTTAAGGGTCTGTGCAGAATAGTTATGCCAGGAGTGGAGAAGGCTGTTCATACTTAAAAGTTTTGGGAAGTTCTGTTATCAAGTAATGAAAGATTTTCCCCTGTTGCCTGGTAGTGATTAACTTGAGACTTTGCCTCTGTTTATAGAGGAAGAGGGGAGAGATGGTTGTAGAAATCTTTGGGGAATTTTTAAAGATGTGATGTTCTTACCATTTAAGTACTGGAATTGGTGGTTGTTGGGTTTTTTTTGTCAATCAGTACAACGGTATTTATGCAGCAATAGATTTTTCTCCAGCAAAGCACAGGGCTAGTTTCCTTGTCTGGGTCTCCAGATAAACACATTTATGGTGTGTGAATCACTACCTCCACCAGAGCAAGGTGATGACAGCTGTGTGCTGTGCAGGGGACAGGTACAACTGTTGACACTGTCCCTCTTGACTGTGCCTGGCCCCAGACCCAGTGTAGGACTGGGCAAAGAACAGAGGATCAATAGAAAACCCTGCAGGTGCTCTGGCTGGCCTCCCTGGGAATGACAAGTCTGAAGGCAGAGAGATGTGGAGACCCTACTCTGCTCAGAAGGCTTAGTGCTTGAAAGCAGGGACAGCTGGGAAAGGGGAGAGCAAGAACACAACAATACTAATTTGGGTGTGCTGTGATATAGGCAGGAAAAAGTGGCTTTCCCATTGCAACGACCCCCTTTGAGGACTACAATAACCACTTACTGGTGAACTAATTCCACTCCAGCTTTGCAGCTCTCTGGACAGAAAAGGGTCATGCTTTCCCAGTGGGTTGTTTCCCTGCTAGCAGTGTACAGCAATGCTGCCTCCGCTCCCCAGCCCTGCATGCACACACACACTGTGCTGCAACTATGCCAAGAGCCTGACCTAAGCAATTAAAACCAGGTTACCAGGCACAGCATGTGGAAGCAGTGGTAGTACTGCAGTACATCAGTCCGCATGCCTGCGGGGCCCTTGCTGGCTGCGCAGAGGCAACCAGGACACGCTGCACAGCAGGTGCCGCAGCCCTCGGTCCCTGCAGTCCTCACCCAGCACCGCTGTCCCTTACCCTGGCATCCTGATGTGATAGCAGCAAAGGACCTGCTATAGTCATCTGAAGCCCGGTGGCTGCTTATCTTTATTGTACAGAGGTGAAGGTACATACTGCCATGGCACCACGTCGGGACGAGGATATGTAGTGCAAGTCAGAACAGGCCCTCTGCGTCCTGGGAGGTGCTTGCGTTGCTGTGCTGGCACCTTCCCTGCCCCAGGGGTGGCAGGCAGCACCCAGGGCTTCGACACTGGCTAGCCCAGCCAGAAGGGTGAATACTGAAAGTGTCATCCATCTTCACACAGTCACATTCCTGCCAACAAGAAAGGCAAAATAATAGGATCCTGGTCTAACTGACTGAGGCAAATTGCAGAGGCAGCACCCACAGCCTCTCCCCCACATCCAGGATCCACTGGCTGTATGATGGAAGGTGGAGGGAGCCCCAGCTGCCACCCAGGTCTGGGATGTCACAGTGTCCTGGTGGCAGCAGACAAGTCTGGGGGCCCGGTGTCATGCAGGTGTGTGGATGGGCATGCACTGGCCCCACGAAGAAAGCTCCCATGGGGTCTGTGCTGCTCTCAGAGGTTTTTGTTCTGGTTGTTCTCCTTGCATGATGTGGTCTCCTGAGTGTCACAGTGGTGTCTCATCCTTAGGGGGAGAAAGGGACGGTGGAGCTGTGAGGGAAAGCCCGGGCAGGGCCAAGGCCCACGCAGTGGTGCAGCCACCCTGGAGTGCCCCATTCCCTGGCACAAGCTGCCACTCGTCCCCCTAGTCCCGACCCCCTCAGCCCTCACAGTAACAATCTGCTTACACAAATGGGGCAATTAATGCAGTTTGTGGCTGTGGGCCCAGCCCTCCACCTCAAGAACAGAAATGTCCCATCAGTCTCCAGCAGATGACAGATCAATCAGCATCTGCTCTCCTCAACAGCCCGGTCAGGAAGCTCCTAAGCCCCCCGTGTGCAGCATTTACCGAGGTGGCCCCAAACCCAGCCTGTCAAAGGCCAGTCTCTGGTGCTGCTCTGTGTCAGAACTTACTTTTCTCTGTTGAAAACAATGAAGTCCCTCTGAAGCTTCTCCAGGTGCTTTTGAAGATGGGAGGCCTTTCACATTGACAGAAAAATAAAGAGATGGGGAATAAATTCACAGTTGACACAGAAAGACATTACAAAGACAATTTCAAGGAAATACAGAGAGGTATAGAGCATCTTTAGCACTGCAGTGGGAGGACAGTGTTAAGACTCTCCTCTCATACAAAACTGGTGTGTACGTGCTGCCTTCCACCATGGGAAGATGCGGGAGAGTCTTGGGAATAAAGTTGGTCACAAGGGAAAAAATGGTCTGTTTAAACAGTTTGCTTGGTCTTGCTAGATGGCAAACAGCTTTCTTGGAAAATAAAAGACTTCCTTGACCACATCCTTGTACCTGCTTGCTCTCACCTGGGAGGAATTGCTTTTGCTGGTGTCTTTCTCCTTCTTAGCCAAGCGCTTTTTTTTCTTGTGAAGAGGTTTGGATTCCAGGATCATTTCTTCCAGTTCAAAGGTTGGGTCACAGTTCAGTCTACCTTTCTGGAGGGGAGAGAGAGGTTGGGTTGCCTTAAGTGATCAGAGCCTGTCTCAAAGAGTCACTGATAAATTATACAGCATCTGTGAGCTGAATTCTGTAAAAATAAACTAATTACAACTGCACACATAACCAAGAGCACTTGCTGTACTTCTTACATATTTTATCAGTTCCCTCAGCCAGGGGACATGGTCAAGGTGTGACAATTGCTCTTTTTCTGCTCACTGCTTCTACTCAGCCCTTCAGCTGCTTCCAAGTGATGGTTTCTTGACTGGGCTGTGCCTCTGCTAGGAGGAGTACAGCAGGCTCAAAACTGGTTTTAAAGCAATACACGTATACCCACCACCGAGGAAACCAGCAAATGGGGGGGAGGGAGGGGGAAATACATAAAATTAACAAATATTCATAGTTTAGCCCAACTTTTGTTTGGCTGAAAAACAATCGGAGTAACACTGCACACAACAGTCCTTGGATTATTTTCAGTAAGGGTTACGTTACTTCTGTGCTGCTTTAATCCTATTAAAAAAGGATCAGAAACACTAATTACTGTATTCGTTATTTTACTACGAACAATGGGCTTGTTAGGTAGAGTCATTATAGGAAGAAACTATTATCATAAAACGGCGGGTGAGCTCCAGGCTGCTTGTGTACCTATGCCTGTGTATTGGATTTTGGCATTTGAAGAGCTGGGCTGCTACAGAAGGCAGTTCAGTGCAGGATGGCTCACAAGAACTGTCAGCACATGCTTCATCCTGTGTGCCACAGACAGCCTGCAGCACATAAGACCAGTTCTGCATCCAGAAATTGTAGGAATTATAGAGAGCAGATCAATTTTTGGGCACCCACACTTTGTAATCATGCCCCATTGCTCTGTAACAGACCCACAGGAAAGTGGAAATTTTGCCCTTGCCTCTTTTCCCCTGTTCCTCATGACATCTGATGCTCTGTGGAAATTGGTAAGATGTTCCCGTGATCTGGTGCCTATTGCAAGGACAGGCTGCAGTATGTGACACCTGGGCACACTGAGAACCTTTTAAAATCAAATTGCCTTACCGTGGGAATGAATTCTGGCACTATCCTCTTCTGGAGAACAGCATCCCAGTTCACATCTGACAGATATGGGAAGTCCTGGATATCCTTCAGCTGAGAAAAACGCTTCTCAGGATTCAGCTCAAGCAACTGAAGTAAAGGGATGAGGTGAAAAGTGAGACCCTGAGATGCAAAATCAAGAGATCAGGTACATACAGATCCTCCACTGAATAGGGCTTGGGATATTTGGTGTTAACACTGGCACTTCAAGCAGGTGCATCTTCTCTGTTGTTCTAGCTCAGATTTACTTCGCCAGTGTATGCAACGAGCTCACAATCTTTAAATCTTTATGAACAACTTATATCCCTGTGTTAGGAGCAGGCAATGAGGCAGAACTGTGTTGTTAAACAATTTGTCCAAGTTTACAAATAAATGTTTGTTTCAGAATGGGGAGAAACTCATGCCTTTGTGTTTCAAATTTAAAACCATAACAGTAAAACACCCTATTTTCTAACTCTAGTAACAGAACATTCATAATTATAATTCCAGTGTGAAATAATGTATTCACACTGCTTATTTTCAGCATTTTTTAACATAGTTATCGGAATTACTTGTGTGGAAGGAAATGATTGAGCTTTGTCTCTGAAGTTCAAGGATTCAACATTGCATAAACTCCTGATATAGCATGCACTCCAAAAATCTAGCAGGAAAGCCAGAGGATCCAAGCCCTCTGGACAGGGGTGGACAGGTGACCCCTCAGCCCCCTCCCGTGTTGGTGTGCAGCTGGGTGCAGGCAGGGAGGGCTGCACAGGGTTTGCGGTCCGCAGAGACATCCCTCATGGTTCACTGCCTTCTGCGGAGCTCTGTGCTCCACTCCTACCGGGAGCAATGTGACTCTGCTATGAATGATAATTTGCCTTGAACATTAATGAATACAAAAAGTCACAGGAGATGTTTGAGCCAGGACAAAACCACAGTAGGCTTCATATATAATACACATGGCTGCTAAACCAGATGCGAAGGGGCACTTTGAAATGTAAATAATTGTGACACTGCATTATTTAGTCACAAGGGAGCCTGGATGGTTTGCATGTTGTGGTTCAGGGAAAAACTTCCAGCATAACAACACAAGAGGACATCCGCAGTAAATATCCCTATATTACTGTTAGGCTTAATGAAATATTAGCTCTCTTTATTTTAAGCAAATGGAGATATTCTTCAATATTCTTCTTGGAAAATATGCCATGATTCTGTCTCAGCAAAGAATTGATGACTCATTTTCATGAAAAAAGTTTGCGAGTATCTCATTAGAGAGAAAAAAATACTTCTACATTCTATTTGGAACAAAAAATAGATGAAAGCTACATCAAGTACTACTTTATTGCCTATACTTATTTGAAAATCAGAAAACTATTTACGTGTTTTCTAAAATTTTGCAGCTAGTGCTATTATGCAGGGTTCAGTACTTAAGCTTTGCTGCCACTGTATGCAGACAGTGTCTGACACTACAGTTTTGTTTATTGAAGGTATGGCTTCACTTCAAAATTATTTCAGCTTCAAAATGGTTCCAGTAATGATCTTGAAGCAATTTTGAGACCAGTTTTATTAAAAAATAGCTACTGTGATGTATAAACCTCATGGCATCAAAAGATTGCAATGGTATCAATACTTCTTGCAAATCTTCTCATTATTGGGAAAAACCTTTTTAAAAAATAAGAAAGAAATTTTTTTGGTAAAATGTATTGACTCATATATTAATATCTACTTCTAAGTTCCATCATTCCAGAGAAACAAAGTTATAGGAGAAACCCTGGAAGCAAAGACTGCATGTGTCCTTAGAGAAGACGCATGAGCAGCAGCTACAGTTGCCAACACAAACTTCATCCCCATCACTCCAGGATGCAGCACTGCTAGTTGGTTATTCCATTAGTGTGGCTACAGCAGTAGAAGGTGGATATTTACCACATGGTGCCATCTGAAGGTCACTAACGCTGAGTCTGGACACAATTCATTTGCAGTGAATCCCCACAACTTGCTGTAAAGGCCACAAAGCATGACGGAAAGGCCTGGCTGCTCTCAGCAGGCGCCCAGCTACCACACACCCACCCCTGAGCCACCTGGTCCCGCAGCTGCCCTCACCTTTCTGATCAGCGACACCATCTCTGTGGACCAAGCAGCAGGGTACATCACTGTAGCCGTCTTGAATATGTGAGCGATTTCATTTGGGGAAGTGTTGGAGCGAATATGATATGGCCTCTGTGAAAAAAGTCACAAGGAATGCATTTTCACTTGTCTATTTTTTCAGACTCCTTGGAAAATCTTTTTGGAGCAAAGAAGCTCCATACAAAGTCTCTCTCCCAGATTTTTATGATATTTTGAGGGGTGAGGGTGTTAACAGTATATTTTAAAAATTGTAGCTATAAATTGTGAGATCAAATCTGGTACATTGTGCTTAATGTGTACCGACACTAGATGGACCTCAATGTCTTCCTTCACTTCCCCCATGTGGTGACCACCACTGGTGCCACCATCTTACGGCTGTGCCACCAGGTTTGAATACCTGACAGCAATTCTACTCCCATCTTTAGAAATAGTACTATCAAGTCAAAAGTCAATGTGATCACCAGTCCTGCCATTCATCTAACATTACTAATGAAAAACTCAAAGATTATATTAATATGCTTACATGGGGCGCATGGCTTCAGTTACCCGACAGGTCAGGCAAACATGTCCCCTTAACGTGTACTAACTTGATCACTCACAATTTGAGATACACAAATT
Organism: Aegotheles bennettii; assembly: GCA_013398125.1. NCBI lineage: Eukaryota > Metazoa > Chordata > Aves > Caprimulgiformes > Aegothelidae > Aegotheles > Aegotheles bennettii. Next base: position 65,087 of record VZRW01011307.1, on the reverse strand, counting down.
TGTTTGAAAATCTGTTCTTTAAAATATATTCCTAAATATATTTTTTTGGCATTCTGCAAATATGATGATAGAGTTTCTTAAAAATGTGTTTTGCATACTCATACTGAAAGAAGTTTCCTGGCTTCACAAGATTTTAATCAACTTTCTGCTTAGGAGAATGTAATTTAAACAATTTTGTCCCACTTTCTTTACACATTCCCAAAACACTAATTGCCTGCCTACAAAGCCCTCAACCTTACCCAAGCTAGCAGCAGAACACTGCTGTGGCACGCAGGGACTGTGCTTTATTGATAATCTACACATTCTGGTTTGCTTTTGCTCAAACTGTTCAGTCTTACTACAACAGCCACAAGACTTTTTTTCAGTTTTTCTTTTCTTCCTTGCAGGATGGGAGTAAATTACACAGCAGTCTGAGCCTCGGGAGTTGTCACTCATTAACCAGCCCAGTTTGCCTTGCCCAGTTTACCTCAGCCCCAGAGCCCTGGGCACAGTGGGGAGCTGTGGTGATGAGCTGTGCTCTATTGCGATTGCTTCTCTTTGGGCTCTTAGCTGTGATCACAAGAACTCTGGGGGAGATGTGGTTTCTGCTTCGCATGCTGTAATAACCCTTAAAGCCTTGAATTTGGCTCTGCCCTCTCATTCCTGGTACAAAGTGTGATCCCTTCCAACAGTGTTTAAGGAATGAGATGGATAGCGGGGGCAGGAGCTGTGTGCACAGTACCCGGGTCCGGAGCAGCTCGTAGGCAGTGATTCCTAACGACCACCAGTCCACAGCGAAGGAATAGCCAGTGGGTTTTGTGGAGCTAAACATTTCAGGTGCTGCAAAATACAGAAAAAGGAAAGTTTGCCTTGCTGTAGTCTCAAGTGGAAATGAGCAATACAGAACGCTTGACCCACGCCACAGCGAGCATCCCGCTCTTCTGCCTAGGACACATATTAGCATATTGTCCATGACCATGCCTTTGACAAATAAATTCAGCTTTTTTCTTCAAAACAATGACGTATGGCTGGTGGATTGGTCCACACTGCTGAGGTGGACATGAATCAGAACGCATGGGTTTCTTTGCAGCAATTCATTTTTTTGGTTCCTCAACTGCTGCCTGCATCTAGCAAGGGAGAAGAATCACAAACAGAAGATGCCCCAGCACAGAAAGGAGCACAAACACTGCCTGTGTATCCATCCTGACCTCCCACCCCTGCAGGCACCATGCAGCTGCTTGGCTGGACCTGCTGCCCTTGTGTCCTGCTCCCCACCAACCAACCCTGACCCACTTCCCAGCATGCCAGCTTAGCCCTGGGAACAGGCACACCTGGAAACCTTGACCCTGCTAACTACTGACATGTGCAATTGGCATGGTATGAAACAGTTTCTGCTGTGGTAAAACCCAAACAAGTGGTGCAGCTCCTCTGTGTGTTACTCTCCCCACTGGTAACATGGGACTGTCAATGATTCCTACTTCAGAAACTGTTACAAACTTAATTAATGTTTGTAAATGCCAGGATGGCCTTGAGAAACTTGTGCTATCACCAATGTAACGTGAAATAACGTGAATAAACACAATCCAGTTTGTGTGGATTACAGAATGCTTTATGTAATTCCTATCATCACCAAGAGATTCACCAGACCAAATTAATTTCCTGCATTGTACAAAACACTAAACTCCCCTGGTGCAGACCCCATCCTACGCCACTCAGAGCCCTGTGGACCCCTCCTCACTGCTTCCCTGTCCAAAAGACCAGAAGGGATAAACTACTTTTGCTGACAGAGGACTGACCTGTTATCCCATAGCAAATGTGCTTTGGAGTAAGGACTCACCCTAATTCACTGAATTTAGGCATAAAATTGGCCTAAGTAACCCCTCACCCTCCCCAGAAAGCCTCAACTCATGCTTAGCAGACCTTCATGCTGGAAAGCTGGTCCTGTCCCACTCACATCTCTTTGTGCATGATTAAAGTACTGCAATCTGGCAGAGCCCAAAGACAGCCTCACACAGTGAATGAAAGCAGCTCTTTAGAAATATTAATACGCAGTATAAACCCAGACATGGTGCCAACTGCACCCTTGGCAAGGAAAAGCAAATTTTAACTGAAGGAAGCCTGAGAGCCACAGCTTTTAAGGAGGGGGATATCAGGCTAATAGGAAGTGGGTGGAGACACAGACTAACATGCTCTTTCTTAGCCAATAAATTTCCCTTTTGAGATTAAGGAAAAAAATACAGTAGGATTTTGGTGTGAGCTAGGAGGCAAGAACTGCTCTAAAAAAATGAAACAGGGAGAAATGCTTTCCTTTTGTGCATGTTTTCCTTTCTAAAAGGATTGAAATGGTGATGCAAAGGTGAAGGGTCAATTTGGTCATCTTGATAAAAAGGAGATTCAGCTGTGTGACAGCTGTAGGGGGGCTGTATTATTTAGGTGTGGCAGACAGTGTTACTGTATATGAACATACAGTATTTTGTGTGGGAGGGATTGTGTTAGCTGTACAGAAATGCTTTTGAGTGTTTCTGCTTCACCTAGGAAAGTTGAATTTATGGCTACAAAGACTTTTCTGTATGATGTTTGCATAAAAGTTCTTTTGGCATTAGCTCAGGATACTTCTGGTTTGCTACCTGCATGCTCCGGCCCCAGTTCCTCTCAGGTATGTCAATGTTATTTTGCTTTATGTTTATTAACTGTGCTTGTCCAGTAATTATCAAGTGGGTCTCTTGCTGTCTGAAAAGTCAGCTGCTTCGCTGATCTGACCAGTGCGTGAACATAAGTAAGTTTTCTGTACTACCATTATAAAGGGGAAAAGAAAAAGAAGCAAACTTCCTTTTGAGTAGTAGGGAAATGAGGTCTGCATCAGCTGGGCCTCCCATTCCTACAGGCAATGCACATCTGTCATCGCTGTGCTCTGCAGACCCTGGGTAGGACTGCCCTCCTGCCCTGCTGTTGGAAGGATGCTGTCCTTAGCAGTGGAGACCAGTGAAAGCCTCTCCTGCCTCTTCTGGATGTAGATCTGGCATCAGCGCCGCAATGCTCTCGACTGCCTCAGCCTGAGACCAGAACCTGGGCTCTTCCCCACCACCCTGAGCAGATGCTGCAGCCCAGGAAAACCACCAGGCTGAATGAAGTCCACTCACTTGGCCCAAACACAGAGTAATGCTAGTTTTTAAAGCAGACAGTTTATATACAAATTCATACTATGAGCTAGTGATGCAGCAGTGTAAGACTTGTGCTAACGTACTGAAGGACAAAATACAAGCCTTTGTGCTTCATTTTCCTCTCAAGGGTGGCAAGAGCATTTCATCATTGCTACAGGGCCGGACTGCTGCTTGTGAAATACCCTGAGATCTCACGAGCGTAACTATCTGATCTCATAATCAAAATCATGCTGTACAGTACATCACAAGGGCACTAAAATCTGTGTTTGCAGCACGCTTGCTTGGGTCTGTTGTGTGAGGCCAGCAGATGGATGCACATTTCCCAGCTGTGTGGGGGTGTGACCAGGGAGGGACTGTGCCACACTGCCCTGCAGCCCCTCCGGAGGTTGGTCCCCATCGCAAACAAGTGCATGTGTTTTGTTATGTGCCAGGAAGAAAAGAGCTCAAGCTTTCATCAAAAAGGACTTCATCTGTATCCTACCAGAGCCGCCAAAGCAAGCCCATAAAATGGCAGTTCAAGAACACACAGTCATCATCAATTCTTACCCATATAGGGCTTTGTGCCAGCGATTGTGGTGACTTGTATTTCTTTAGTCAGCATTGTGGCAATGTTGAAATCGGTGATGTGCACGTGTCCTGAAAGACAGAGGTTAATGTGCAAAGTGATTTGTTTTAATTTCACACAAGAAACAGCTTTGAATCAGAAACTTAAAAGTAAAATATTCTATGGAAAGGAGTTTCCAGGAAAAAAAATTCTGGTGGGAGAACTGATAGAAAATATTTCAGTTTGCAGACTGCTTACAGGTGTCCCTTATTCACCACTTGGGGAGCAAAAAATGGAGTTCTCCAAGTAGTCATCCAATAATGACTGTTCTGAGTCTAATTTTGAGGTGAAAGAGAACTGAACTTTTCTCACAGAAAAAAATCCACTATATTAAAAAAAATGTCTAATAGTTGGTAATTTGATGCTTTGATAAAGAACTGTGATACGAGTTCACCTGCTGCATTTAGGTTGGACCCATCTCTGCACCCCTGGGCTGTGAGTCCCGCCGAGGCACAGATTGCCTCATCAAAGCTGCTGTGTTTGTCTGACTTGGGTTTGAAGGAAGAAAGGAAAACCTGGGGTCCCTCAGGAGAGTGGTGGGCATCGCTGGGAGAGTGTGAGTGAGGTGTTGGGGCCTCTCACGCCGCACCCGGTTGATCTGCCAAGGGCACACATCTCTCCGCACTGCTCACATGGCTGCCAGCTCCTCTTCCACCTGCCCACCAAAGAATGGGCGTCTGGACACTGGGGAGCACACCAGGGAAAAGGGCGACACACAACTGTCCTGTCTGGATATGTCCTCTATGTCCTTGCATTGTGTTTCTTTCATCTCTAGCTCTCGTTCCACTTTGTGGGGAGCTGTTTTCATAAATATGAATTACAATTACTGATTAAGAATTTGGTATTCCAAGCACAGATGAGCCCTTCTCTGGATGCATTTTTTAAATTATTCACTTCAAATAAATCACAGGTTTATAAATTAGCCCGCTTGGTAATCACCAAACCAAGCCAATGAGGCTGAGGGCTCTGCATGGGATGAGGCAACTGAGCAGCAACAGGGTGGACAGGGCCACCAGAGATGGCAGCTGCTGGTAACCAAGAGGGAAGGGCTGGATGCTGCTGCTGGGCTTTAGAATCAAACTTCAAGGCTCACATTTTCCCTATGGCTCAGACTCTCTACTTGCTTTGAAACAGCTTCAGCTGTTTGTTTGAAACAAAGCTCCAGCTTTGAAACAGCTCAGCCAGAGCTGTACTGTAGGCACCACGTCCCTCCGAAGCTCACCCTGTCTGCTCAAAAATGGCACTTTCAGATTAAGCCTTTGGTTCTGCATTATTATATTCAGCACCTCTATTACTATGTAATTCCTTCACCTTTCTAGAGCATCTTTTGTGCAAAAAAAGTATAAGGTTTCTGCAGATTCAACTAAGATAACATTTTATAGAATATGAAACCAGAGGCATTAGAAGTTGTGGAGTAGAGAGGCTGTGGGACAGACTGTGCTGTAACTTTCTTATCCGAGATTAGAGAACAAAAGGGCTATGTGTGCAGTGCCTGCAATGGCATGAACTCACCCATTTTAGCACTGCCCTCAAGAACCTTCTGGCAGTGGTACGAGAAATAATACTGAGCAAAGCCATTACAGGGCTCTTGCAAAAAACCTCTCGGTTTTACTGGAGATAAAACTGATCTTTTCTTCAATTTTATTAGACAAATGACCTGCCCAAAAACTTCTGATGAATTAGTCACAATTCCTGGAAACTGCCATCTGTTATATTCTTTTATTCCCAGGTGAGCTGTGCTGTCATTGAGCCAAATCAATAGACTTATCATTAAAGGAGGAAATCATTGTGCTTGGAATGACTGTTGAAGGTGGTCATCTGCTGAGGATTTTTCATTGTGGGAACCAATCCAAATCTCTGAACAACTGCTTTATTTATTGCCCAGAAAGACATTTACCTGATATTCTACTTAATTTATATCTCACTTTAATTTCTTAGCTGAAATTGATACGGTAATACAGAATGTCACCAACCAGGGTGACAGAGGCAAATGCCTGAAGTGTGTGTTAAGGTCACAACCATCAGCACACATTTCATGTGTGGCATCATGAGAGGCATTTGTAGTATCAAAAACCTGCAGCAGCCTCCTGCACAAAGATCAGACGAAGTGCACAAGGGCTCCTGCAGCCTCGTCAGTGATTGACACAAGCACTAAGGGCACTGTAGTTTGTGACAGACATGGGCACCTTTCGATATCCAAATCTGGAAGGGTGAGGGAGTCATGGCTGGGAAGGAAGATGGGCCAAAGGCTGAGAAGAGTGAATAATGAAGGACCGAGGTCTGACTGCTGAAGGTCCTCAGGTACTTTGTACTCTTAGGGGACTGGTCTTAATCAAGAACACGATAAAAAATTGATGTTAGCAAATAGCATGTACTTTGTGATCACAGTTGTGGAAGCCTGGAGAAGGGAGAGGAGAGAGAATAGGGAGCTGCAGCTCTGTTCCATGGGGAAAGATACTGAAAAACAAGCACAAACTACTAGGCTAAATATAGCTAAACCTGCTACAATAACAGTTGCTCTGGGAATGAGAAAAAAATGAACTGTCTGTGCACAAAGTTTTCTGTAGTCATGAGAGGACACACCTTTGCTGCCATGGATGAAGAAAAGAAATACTACAAGTCGTAGTCAGAAGTACACTGAAGTCAGGGGTACATCCACTGAAAATAACTCTGAAACCTCTGCGACAGACATTTAAAACATCACAGCAAGCAGAGAATAGGCTCAAAAATCAACACAAATTGCAATGTCATTGCAGAGTTTGCACGTTGCATCCTGCTGAGCTAAATGCAACTGCAGAGACAAGAAGAGCTTTTTTCCCCTGTTTTTTGTCTATTTGGGGGATGCTGACCTACATTTTCAGGGCTCTAGTGCTCCTAGCTCCCTCTCGGGCGGCTGTCCCCTTGTCCTATGGGGCGCAGAGGTTCCTGGAAGATGGTGACAGGTCACCCCTGAGAGTCCGCTGGTGAGGACTGACTGAATGCAGCCCCGCGCTGGGTGGGAGGGTGGCTCTGAGTCACAGCAGTGCAGGGAGCCAAGCCACAGCTGCCCGAGCTGGTCCACGGTGCTTCAGTGGGCGCTGGCCAGAGAAAGGATGGGTCTCTGCATTGTTCTGTGCATGGAGCAGTGGCAGGAGAAGAACCAAGTGAGGCAGGAGAGATGCTACTGCTCTTGAGGGCAGAAGCAGCTCTGCTGACAGCTCCTAAATAAATAATTAGATAGCACTGTGAAATGAGAGGTCATATGCAAAATGAGAGGCATCTGGGCTTGGGTGCTGCCAGGCAACCCCAGTCACACACAAGAGGCAAGGCAACTTCTCGGAAGCTTCAGCATCTCTATTACAGCCTCTGAAGTGATAATGAATTCAGATACACCTTGTCCCTGCCTTGCTGTAGTTGCTAATGAAGATTTCTCACAACAAGCCAGTTACACGGATTTTCAAAAAATACGAAATGACAAAGTGTTTTGCTAATTAGTTAAAAGCCAATAAATATCAGACAACTCTTCACTGTGAGAGGTTTGCCAGGACAAAAAAACATGTCTAGAGAGCAATGCAAGAATATAGTTAGAGATTTGCCTGAGAAAAAGACTAAAGAAAAAAATGATAGCTACATCTATAACCTATCCAGACCCAAATCCTCTTCAGAGCTCCCTCCCAATGTCAAATGCTCAAGGAAAAAGAAAGTACCTGTATGAAGATTATCTATACAATCACAATTCCTTCTCTTTGTGAGCATACATTACATACACAGAGACTGCAATTACATGAGCATTTTCATTCAAATGATTACATTGTGAGCAAGTTTTAAGTAAGAGCCAAGAAGGTCTTAAAATAAGGTCTTGTAGGCAAATGACCACCAGCAGCACAAAATGTGTCGTCCCTTCCAGAGACACCATTAGGTCAGTCAGCCAGAGGAGGTGTTGATTCAACACTAAGGCAACTCCAGAAACAGGGCAGCACCACAGGATGCCCTGTGCCCTGAAGGCACACAACACTGCTGCTCAAAAAGCAAAAGACAGCAACCAAAGCGTGAAAGGATGGTCCTGTTCCTACCCGAACTGAGCAAGTGAAAGCAACATGAAATGAGGAAAGCAGTAAGCACCTAAACTGAAAATTGGATGTCCTGTTTCTGACTCTGCTTTTATGCATGTGTGACCACAAACCCACTGGCACTTACCGTGCTCATCCAGTAAAATGTTGTCAGGCTTGATGTCTCTAAGAAAAAAGGCAGAGAAGGGGAGACTGCCATTAGCCTAGAAAAGTGACATGAGACACGGCTGCAGACACTTGAGGAAAGGCCAGGCTCTGGGGGATACACTTCCAGAGATGCCATGCCCTAGAAGGTGTCTTTACAGGGGCTCTTCAGGTCTGATATTCCTGTAGGGTTTGGATTAAGCATAAGAGAGAGAATAGTTGAACAATGAAAGCAGAAATGGTGGTACCGGGCTACGGCTGTGAAGGCTGCTGGGGTTTGGTCTAGCGGCAGCCAGGCATTAGTGCTGCTTCTTATCTTTTTCCTCCTTTCACTTCTTAATCTGTTTCAATGCTATATTGAGAGCTGTTCCCCATTTACTCAATAAACATCTAATTATTTTAACATCTTTGTTGTACAAACAAATGGGTTCTCTACAGGTTTTGTCCCTGAATTAAAAAACAAAAAACAAACAACAAAAGAGTAATACCTATCGTAATGCTGCGGGGAAATGCTTTCCATTGAAGGAAGAAAAGGGACACCTGATATGCCTACTGTATCCACCTGAGTGACTTTACAAGACATTACCCAGTTTTAATGAGCTAATTACATCAGTTCCCATTCACCTGCCATCAGCCTGAGCCAGGCACCTGGTGATTTAATGCCCCATACAGAGACTGTCACACGAAAGGCAGGCACAGGGACAATAACGTGGTACTGTCCTGATGCTTCCCACCAGACCAGGGGTTCAAAGTGAAGAGATGAGCAGGTTTAGGATTTTATCTTTAAAAATGCAATCACTAAGATAAGGTTTGAATTCACCTAGCCACCTGGAATCACATAAGAACAAGATATCTAATTATCATGTAATAGCTTACAGTTCTCTGGCATCTTCTCACCCAAACTATCTCCAGTGAGTTATAGATACCAGTGACCTTCCTTGTGCCATCCCCCATCACACAGGTGACGACAGGGACAGGCACTCAGAGGAACAGGGAGGCTTCAGAGAAAGGGCTGGTTTTCCCCACGAGCACAGTGAAACTATGCCACGGGTTAAAGCCAAACAGTCCAGGCGGTCAGAAGCACTGTATTTAATAGCAAAAAATGGTGATGTCACACTTGGTATTTTGAGGAAACACTTATTTAAGCAAAAACTTTAAGAAATGTTTCAGCAAAATTAGTTTGAAAAAATTGGATTATTTTAATCCCTTCATTCAAAAATACTTTCAAAGTTCTGAAATGAACCATAAAGACAGGTTTTTGTTTCTCATCCACTTTTCAGCCTTTTTTAAATTATTTTTTTTAATTGCTCATTTTTTTAATTTCTGATCTCAGTCTGGTATGGAGCTGATGGAGTTACACCAGCACAATGAGATCATTCCCAATGCAAACAATGAACAGAGATTGTTTTGTTTATTGATTATTTGTGTATTTATTTTTTATCAAAGGCTATAACATATTTGTTATTTTTTTTCAGGCTACGATATTTCCCACTCTTCTACATGTAGGCGGGAAGCAATTCCAGCCATTAGTCAATGTTTGCTGTTCCTGCACAGCTTTGTTCAGACAAAATCAGCAATCGTTTGCTTGTCTTCTGATGTTACCAGTTTCAGATGTTGCAGTGTAATTGCCTCAGCTGAGTCACTTTATCAATCTAATACTGTCCCACTGGGTTACAGTGTTAATTAAATAACTTGCTAATTTTACAGACTACAGACATGTTTTGATGTACTTGATTCACCTTAAACACATATAGCTGCTTGAAATGCACATTGCAGCCCAAAATTTAGCTTCTCCCACCTATATTTACAAATAATCCTCTGGGAAATCCCAGGAGTTTTGCCCCTTGGCTGTCCCCTTTGTAACTGCCCTTATGCTGCATCAGGATGCCAGTGTGCTGCTCGGCGATGCTGATGCCACACCACTGCAGGGACAGGGACCGCAGCCCCTTGGGTGCACTGAGCTCCCTTGGCTGTCCCGTCTTCCATCACTACGAGGAACGGTCTCCTTATCATGCAGACTCGTTCTCACAGCATTGAATCGTAAGAACCTCCAGCCCTTTAGCCCTGTAACACAACTACTAATTGTATTATTGATAGAGAAGGATTTCTTCCTTGTGCTTCCCTTACACCTGTGTCCCACTCAGTTTGCCCAGGCCAAGCCAACAGCATGAGGATTTGCCCCTCACTGCCCAGGACAGGGGCAGCTGAGTCTGCATTTCACAATGTTTAATTCATGCTCATCCATTATTTGGTGCTGGTGAGCAGATGCTGTGCAGAGAGAGACAGTGTAATGCCCCTGCACACTGGCTTTGTCTCCCAGACCACAGCACAGAATCACAGAATCCCAGAATCCTAGGGGTTGGAAGGGACCTCGAAAGCTCATCCAGTCCAACCCCCCTGCCAGAGCAGGGTCACCTAGAGTCCAT
>VZRW01011307.1:10237-29800 GCA_013398125.1 Aegotheles bennettii | reverse complement strand
GCCATCCTCTCTGCCAGCTGCCACGCGGAAGGTACGCGGGGGGGGCGGGGGGCACAGCCCCCCGCGCCGGGGTCCGCGGCGCCGAGAGGGGGAAGCGGCTACTGGGGCTACGGTTGGTCACGGGTGACGGCTGAGGAGGCAGGGAAATGCTCGGCGGCCGTCTGCGGGCTTAGCAGAAAATGACTTTGTTTATTCCTGCCGGTGCTGCTTCGTTTGCTGCTGTCTCTGCAGTAATGTGCAAATTAGCGAGCGGCAGGACCGGCTTGGGGAGGACTTTCTAGGTACGGTGCTGCACGTTTTTCAGGTTTATGTGGTTTGTAAATGTGGCCTGTAATTCATCGGCTTATTTCCAAGGAGACGCCGAAGCCGTCTCCAGCACTCCTCCGTGCTCCGTGCCCTCTCCGTCTCCCAGCAGACGTGTTCGGCCGTGGCGGCTCTGCGGCGGTCCGGGATACCCGGGATGTTCCCAGCAGTGTCCGAACTTTGTGCGGTGTGGGTAGGAGTGCAGGGCTCGGGTCGGTGTGCACAGAGGCTCAGTGGCACTGCTCGCGTGGCGGGGCCGTGTGCGGGTGAGCGCCCGTGCCGTTTCGTGATGCCCAGCGCCCGTCCGAGCAGCTCCGCGGGATCGAAGTCCCACATCCCCGCCGCTGCCCCATGTGAACCGCAGCGCGGCTCCTCACGCGCCCTGACCGGAGCTGGCGATGCGGGAGAGCACGCCCGGGCACCCCGCTCTTGCAGCCTCCTCCCCCGCGGGGCTGTGCACAGCGGGAGGATCCGGGCAGGCGCTGTCGGGATGTGTCCCTACGGCTGCTCTTGAGGTGGTGGCTCCGGTCCCTGCCCGGTGCGTGTCCAACTGAGGAGCAGTGTCGTGAGGAGTACCTGGCCTCGGCTCTGGATGCCTCGGCTGAGAACGTCCAAGGCTGCAGATGCAGGGGAGGGGTCAAGCAGGAAGGACTGGGCAGTAGATGAGGACACTCCACACTAAATTATTACATCTACTCAGGTTGCTGTATTTTAGTCCAAGCAGACAGTATGGCCTTCTTTAAAAAACTACTTTCTCTGAAGTTCTAAGCTGATAAAATTATCCCAATAGATAACTCAGACTAACTCTGGGGTTCTTTATTTGAAAATTTCTCTGAAGATCTCTTTTGTTTCGATTTTGACTTTGTCCAAAGGCACAGCTCCTTGAGATATTCTGAATAAGCAACTTTTGGATTGTTCTACTGCCATAAGTAATCCAGAAGCAGCCATTGCTGTTTTAGCAGAGGTCATATGAGACTACTGAGAGGAAAAAAATTATTCAAGAAAGAATGCCACACCAGTGTGCTATCTATTCTGCTCCATTGCAAACCATATATAAAGAGTAAAACTTGTACAGAACCGTATGTCAGACCAATTATCAGATTCATATCATTAACTTGGGGTGAAACTGAGATCTGGAGAGTTTAAATGACTCTTACAGGCTAAATCACTAGCAGAACCGATAAGAAAACCAAGGTAAGTGCCTGACTCCTGCCTCGGTCCACTCAGAGTGAATAAAAAGGCCAATGTGGCCTATAAGAACCCTCAACGTAGAGTGTTGGATGTAGGATCCACGCAGCAGGAGCAGGATGTAGTGCGCATACCTCCATTTTTGAGTGATGAAGTTGCAGTTCGGTATCTCTGGTTCACTCTCAGTGGAGGGCAGACTCACAAATGGACAGAACTGTCCACGGGGTGAAGCTGTGATGCGTCAGGGACTGGATTCGGTCAGATGCTGCCCTGGTCAGTCTTTCAGCCAAGCTTTGCTCCTCACACGAGGCACAGGATGGCTGAGCCTGTCAAAGAGATAAGGCTGCTCTCCTCCTCCAGCCTGGCAGTGGCTTCCCTCTTATCCAGAGGAGAAACTCCTTTGAGCCCCTGCATCACCCTCTGTGCTCACCCCTTCCTGATAAGGTGTCCCTCCAGAGACCCTTCTGATCCTGGCTCCAGACTAGGTCCTGCAGTCCCAATGCATTCCCTGCTACCTCACTGTAGGAATTCTCTTCTTTGTTCATTCTAAATTCCCAGGGTTGTAAATGAGAGATCTAGGTCAGCAGAGAGCCTGGAACAGAGAACAAAGACTGCATGAAGCTGTAATAAGTTCAAGTATGCTTGTTTATCCCCTTCTGGCATTGCCTATGAAATGGGTTTAGAAAGTTGCAGCTGAGCTCACATGTACTTCTTCACAGACCAGGGTGTTGTTGGGTTCTGCTTTGCTGTGGTGTTCCAGTCCTTGACTGGCAGTGCCCATGGAAATGATCCAGTGTTGCTATCGTTACTGTGGGATTATGGTAATGAAGGGGAAGGAGAGGGTGTCTCTGGAGAAGGCTGGTGCAGGTGAGGTGCCGTTGATGGTGGATGTGTTCTGGCTGAGCCAGTGATGTGCTGGCTTCTTTCATGACCGGTTGTTGCCACCACACTCCTGATGCTCGTTGTTGTCCAGAAACACCAGCCCTCCTCGCACCACAGTGTGTGGCTTAGGATGCAGATCTTTTGGAAATACTGACTGCTTGGGCCTGAACAGCACAGCTTGGTGCCGCACTCAGACGTCCCGTGTGAGCTCAGGAGCGTGCAGAGATGCACACTTGTGTCCCATTGACCTTAAAGGCATGCCTGTGGCTTGGCTGAACCATAGCGGTTTGACAGAATTTGAGCTGCCAATGGACCCCGTTGGACCCTGACTGCTGCTCCTGAACTGTGTTTGCATGGGGAATGTTGCTGTACGAAAGCATTTACTGCTCTGTTACTGAAGATGCAAAATGAGCATTTGGGTCTGCCTGGTTCTTGCAGTGGTGTGTGCCCTGAAAACAGATCCAAACATATCTTTTGCTGTGGAATTGGCACTATGGGCTTTTTATCATTTAATATTTGCTGGAAAAGGATTAAATGACAGAGGGACTGGTGCCTTAATGGAAGCATGAATGCGTTAGTATCAGGTTTGCAGAGAACTGTGCATAGGCTGCAGCAGCTGGCAGACTCGGAATATACATTTACAAAATAAAACACTTCAGAATGAACACATACATACTGACCCAAATATCTGCCTGGATTTTTAAATGCAAACTTTTTTTTTTTATTTCTGCAATACGTTTAACTCAAGGATATCAAAGATCATTTAAATTCTTAGCTAAGTAACCTTCAGAAAAAAAGCCTTTGAATTAAGAAAACAATATTCTTTCTGCAGATGAGGAAGTGAACACAAAGATGGGAAGTGAGCTCTCTGAGGTCATACAATCACCAAACTTTGAGTCACATATGTTTTTCTTCCAGAATTTAAACAGAAACATATTTTTATGCACTTTTGTAAGCAGGGTTTGAAATTTTGGCTGTTCTGCAGAAGTATCAATTATGTTGGATATTTTAATTGATATTTAGACATGTAATAGTTATTTCCTGTTCTTAAAATCTGTCATTGTGCTTAGGAGATCTTTAACTGCATTATTAATTTGACAGGCCGGCAACCTGAATACATTTTCAGTAACTTCCAAATTTTTCCAAATCTGGTTGATATTGAGGTAGGCTGAAGGTCTTGAATGACTTTAAGGAATGTGCAGCATGAAATATATTCATGCAAATAATTTAGAATGACTAAATCAGTGGCGTATAGAAACTTATGGCAGTGGTGCATTAGGAGTAGCAGCCCAAGCACAAGGTTTGTAATTGTTGGTGTGGAATTCTGATGGTGGCTGGTTTTCTTTTTCAATGGGGGGGGAAACAACTTCATGCTGTACTGTGGATAGATTTCTGTTTGCTTGGGAAATAGAAAACATACAAATAAAAGAGAACTTCCTACTCTGACGTACCCCAGAGTGAGACCACCCAACGGGTACAGCAGGTCCGTGTATGTGATAGGAGTGGGGAGGAGCCGCTGCTGGTAGGGAAGGGCTCTGACAGCTCGCCATGCTTCATCCGAGCTGCTGTCAGCTGCAGATGTGAAAAGAGGGATAGTGCTGCTGGAACATGACTCATGTTGGATGGAGAACAACAAGTGACGAGAGCAGGGGAAGGTCTTGAATCGCAGCTGCAGAAATGGGAAACAAAGGGCTGGCTGTGCAGCCACCAACAGGCCGTGCTCTCGGGCTGTCTCCTTAGTTAACATCTGGACTGTTTTCATTGCATTATGGTTCTGGCTGCGCCCATTGCCCTCCTGGCTGAGTATCTGGCACTTCTGCTGGGAACCTTGGCTCTGCCGGGAAGTGGTGGCATTGGTATTCCACCTGTTCCAGCCTGTGCTCCAAGGAGCTCCTGGCACAGCAGCCTGGGGCTGTACGCAGGCCTCCAAAATCAAAGTATCAGGTCAAGGCTGGAAGAAAACGTGGGTAGATTTCTTAGTGGCATTTGGGAAGAAATTAAAAAAAAAAAAAGCAAGCGTTGAAGAGTCCTTTGGGAGTCATCTAATGAGATTAACTGTGCTTACTGGTAATACTGACATAATACAGGCATTCCTATAAAAGATTGTCATCCGTGACAGGTTTGGACTGGAGTCTTACGCCCATCCAGCTGGTCTCTAGGGCCTTCTAATTTAACAATAAATTAATAAATCAACTTGATATTTTTGGGTGGGGGGAAATATACAGGAGTAAATATCCATGCCATATTGCTTTTCCTAAGATTTAAGTGATGATATTGGAGTACTTAAGTGATTTGAAGTGTTAATTATTACAGTCAGCAGGAAACATACAGCCAGAGAAGTGATGAGTGACTGGAGGGCTGGTAGGAGCTAGGGAGGTCTCTTAGTTCATCTCTCTGTTTGCAACAGGCTCTAATAAAGCAGATACTTAGCAGGTTATTGTCAAATCTCAGTCCTCAAAGGATGCCAAATTGCTGTGTTTGCTGGTAATCGGTTCTAGTGCTGAGCTGTCTTCATGGTTTGTGTTCATTTATCTCTGACAAAACTATCTGCAAGTTAAAATGACCCTCACTCTCCACCATGCAGAGGAATTGTGCAGGATTTGCTTTATCATGATATTGTATTCAGTCTCCTTTAGTAAAATTCCCTCTCTGAGCCTGTCCTTACAGATGAAGCTTTCTGAACCTCCTACTGCTCTTCTTGGGCCCTTTTATTTTCCCTTCATGTGGAATAGCTGGGAAGGGAGCTGGTGCTGTAACTAAGAAAATCATCCATCTTCAGCAGAGAACATGGTTTGTATGTTTGCTGTGTGGCACCTGCGGGTCTGGCGGGGTTTGTATGACCCCTGGGTCAGTTGTGCTGTGAACTTAAACTCAGTTTGTGTTCTTCAGTGCATCTGTGTCCCCCCCTTCGATGGGTTTTCTACACACCATGGGGGAATTCTGGCTGAAGTCGTGAGTTTCTGTATTGCTGAAGAAAGGCGGTCATGGCTGTGTCAGGTAACACCCTAGACCGTGCAAAGTGAAGCTTTGTTAAGGGTTCAGCTGTCAGCCTTCCTCACCTCCACACTCCGGAAAACTTTATTTTAAAGCCAAACTGGTGTAATTTTCCCTACTTTCTTAAATACTTTTTCCCTTAGTACACCTTTTTGTGTTACCACTTAGGATAAGACTAATTAAAAGCATGCCCAGGACAAGGAATTCTGTGTGGTGTGCCAGGCCGGCTGCATGGGCCGTTTGTCTGCCGCAGTCGTGGGCAGTTGGTGGAGCTGGCTCAGGCTTCCCGGGCACGCTCTGGGCTCCCGCCTGCGCCTGCAGACAGCGGATTCCTCTGAGTGACCACAGAAAGCAAGTTCGGGTTTTACCTCTTGTCATATTTAGATCCGTGGAACAGGCCAGTTAGCAAGGTGAAGAGAAGTCTCCTCGGGAACTGTTTCACCTGCGTGTGAAAGCTCCTGACGCAGGCGCTGAGCCGTGGGTGGGATGGAGCTGTGCAGGGACCAGCTGGCTGGGGGCTGTCCCACTTCTCGGCCTCTGCACAAGGTTTGCAGAGCAGACCCTGGTCTGGACAATGAGAATTCTTGGAACATTAGGACCCTGCAGCCAAGGTCCTTGGCCTGGAGTGAACCTGAAATAGCCAGTTTTCTGTTTGTTCTTTGTTGAAGACTTTAATTTAATTATTATGGTGACCCTTACACTTACCATCAGTTTTGTCCCTGCTGTGCTGACCACAAGTGGGTTTGTTTTTCTGGTGAGTCATTCCTATGGCTTCAACCCGAGTTAATCAGGCACCACCAGTTGGGAGCTTCACTGAAGTCCTGAATTACCCTGGAGTAAAACCCACATAAATTAAATCTCAAGCAGCGTTAATAGTACAGGATGGTATATGCATTAGAGCTACAGTAACATTGTGTAAGTATGCAAATATGGTTTGGTGTAACTAATAGTCTATAATTACATGAAGGGAGGCCATTAGTTTAAGGCTGATGGAGGAGAACACTGAGTTAAGATTGAGTTTTCTACAATAATTGCATTTCCTGATTTAGCTGTTCCTTAATTTCTCATCTGAATGCTGTATCAGCCCTTGCTTTTTAGTGAAGAGCATCAGATTTGCTCTAATCTCGGTTCTCACATTGATCAGAACTCACACCATGTGCAGGAATCCAGCCGCCCAGTCTGTTCTTTCCATGACAGTAAATGAGGTTAATTTTGTGCAGCCATGACGAAGCGGATTGTTGCTAGGGGGAAAAAAGGCAAATTCCCTGTCCATAATACGAGGCATAACGTCCAAATGAAGCATGGTGTGTGAAAACTGCTCCTCTTCCCATGAGCCTTGGGCCTGGTTTCTGCTACCTCTGTCCCTGCTGATTCACTGCTTTGCTGGGAGGAGGTGAAGCACCGAGTGGTGCTGCGCTCCCTGCAGCAGGACAGGGACGTCCCTGGGCTTCTTTAACACGAGAAATGATAAACCTTGTCCTGCTGGGGTCTGGTGCAGGGCTCCGGTAGCCAGTGTGCTGCTGCTGGAACGGTCGGGTGCCCAGGCTGTGCCTGGCATGGAGGGACACGGTGGGGCAGATGGGTCTGTTTCCTCCATTAGGGATGATGGGTGCACCTCCATTTCTGTTGTGGGAACTCAGGAGCTGGAAATTTACCTTTCCCTGGCTGCACCAACTGCATTTCCTTTAGGTTTTTTCTTACTCTGTCCATTTCAAGGCCTTTAAGGAAAAAATGTTTTTGTTACTCATATACATACTTACAGGGTTTCATTTTGCTCTCCACTACCTTCAGGAATTTATAAAAGAAGAGGCCTAAGCTGCATGTGGTGCTCTCATCAGTTAGAGGTGGAATTTTTTAATTTGAGCCAGTGGCATTTCTAAACCTCTTAATGCAACATAAAAGTGCTTTGTATCTATAAATAAGCTCAGATAGTATAAACATTTCTTTATCGAGGCCATGACCCCTCACATGATCTTACACTGTAAGTTTTCAGCCACAAATGACATGACTGTGCTGAAGTATGGGTTTTTTTAAAAAACAAAAACAAAAAGCCTGGTAGCTTCTGGGCTCTGACAAGGCCTGGGTTGGAGATCAGTTTTTGTTATTACAAAAGTACATGCATTTGCACTAATTTCCCAGGTCAAAACGTGACCTCATTTATATTCTCTCAAAGCTGTTGGGTAGAGAGTGGGATTGGATTTGATTTTAAATTCTCATGGGCATGACATTGAGCAGCTATTTGAAAGGAATTAATCTTCCTGCCCTACCTGGGACACTTCTGAGCTATCTGAATAAACACAGTTGAGGAGGTTGTTCATGTCTCACCTTTGGTTCTCTTTGGATGGGCTGTGAGCAGTCCCACGGGACTCACGTGGAGCCCCTGGGGTTGTCTTTGATCAGACTTTGGTGATTATTGGCACGGAATAAGGGTGCTGGGTGGGCTGGCTGGCGTGGCCACACATCTCGGGTGAGGTGAACCAGTCTGTCCTCCTGGGTTTTGCTTTTTAGCAACCCCCTCTCTCTGGAAAGGCCAAGAGTGGGAAAATCCCTGATTACAGAGTTTGTTACAGTAAGTGGGACTGGAGTCGAATAGGAGATGATTCTGCTGAGTTTGGAGTTTTTAAAGTTTTAATTAAAATGCAATTGAAACGATGGGTGCAGATTAGCACTGCCGGGCGAGGTGGTTATTGGAGTTGCATGCTGCTTACCTGAAACAGCTCGTTAAGGGAGTTGCATGTTTCTTCTGAAGCTGTTTCTAGGCTTTGAAGCTGGGTAAAAAAAAAGAGATTACCTGTTTGCTGGAGACATACTGCTTTTCCCCCCACCTCTTGATATCCCCCCTCTCATCTGGACTGCTCCCCCCCGAGCAGGGCTGGTCCTGCTCGCTCCTAGTGCCAGGTGCCGCGCTGCCCATCGCCCCCGGGGGGTCCGCACGGGCTGACCCAGGAGTGGCCGCAGCCCCCGATGCCAGCGCAGCATAGCGCAGCTCGGAGCAGTTCCCGTGGCGCTGGGGAACAGAGCAGAAAGCGCCCAGGGCCGCTCCGCCGAGAGGGTCGGGGCCCGAGCGCTGCGGGGGCGCNGAGCCGGCAGCAAAGACCCCGCCCCCCCGCCGCTCCCGTCGGCCGCCGGGCAGGGACGGAGGCGGCGGGTCCCGGTGTGTCTGGGGGGCACCGGCCGCCCCGACTCCTTCCTTTGCCTGTCCCCCGCCGCCCCCGCCCCGCGGGGGATGCTCGCTGCGGTCCAGCCTTTGCTGGTGGCTTCAGGCCAGCCGGGCCCGCTGCACCCCAGCTGAGCGTTCTGTTTTGGTTTGGTTTTTATCAGGAATAGTTCCAGTTGTGGATGCTCCATCCTGTCATCAGCGGATCTAGGCAATGATTTCCCTGCCCCCCCAGCTGGCGCTGGGCGGCTGCCCCCGTCCCCCGTCCCGTGCAGACCCCCGGCCCCGGGAGAGCTCCGGGTTCCGGGCTGCCCGGTGCTGAGGCTTCCTCCAATTTCGCGTGTCAAACCAGCTCCAACAGAAGAGCGACCCGAATCAAGCGTGTTTATAAGGCTCTCGGGTTATTTCTGTTATGTGACTACATTTCACTCCCTACAGATGGGTTCAGCTGAAGCTTCCCAGTGTTCCTGATTTATCTATATTTAGTTAGTGCTTAAATCAGCACAAAGGTACCTTCTGTCATTCCTCTCACTCTGAAGAGACCTGATTGAGGTCCGGGGTTGCACAGCTAGAAATGCTTCGGAGAGGGGGAGAGGGAGAGCAGCTGGCTGGGAGGCTGGGCTCCAGAGCAGAACTGCGCCTGGCTTGGAATGGGGCTATTTTAAGCATTTCAGGGGAAGGCAGGGTGGAGAGTAGGGTCAGGGTGACCTACCTGTAAGAAACGCCAGAGAAATTGTCTCCAGTTGTTCTCCCTGTCGTGGAGAGCTTAGCCCCTGTGTTGGTGGGGTGGCTGAATCTGTTCTGCCTGGTTTCCCCCTGCTCCGGGGGCTGCGTCCGGCACAAGCCGCAGGCACAGCTCAATGACCCTCATCAGACTCAGAGGCGTGTTTGTCTGCTGCCCGGGGTGGGTGGACCAGGTGGTGAATGCCCAGCCATAGCCTGCACCTTCTCGATCTTTGTGTGCTCTCTCCGCTGAACCCACCCAGGAATGTCACAAATCACCACGCTGGCCGACGGCACAAAGGGCCACAGTTCCATGCCTGTCAACTTAATGAAAATGTTCACAAAAGCAATAGTCTGAGGTTTAACCTTTCTCTTCTCAAGGCCACCAAAAAGGTCTCCGAAATTTCTTATTGTGTCTTGATCTAGTGGTGAAGCTGTGCAGGTGTAATTGCTGTACACGAGACCCTGTTCTTACTGCAAAAGCCTTGTATTACACCAGTGGCTGTTTGATGGCAACCCAACAAATTATGTTTGATACTCTAAATAATTTTCTAATGTGGATTATAAAATAAAAACAGGCTGTCATAGGCTCATCTTGCTATATTTGGGAAATAAATGCTCTGTCAGCTTTGTAGAGCCATATGGTGGATTTATTCAAAATCAGCAGTTTCTTTCAAATGTGAGTTCATGGCATTTAGTAATACATTTTCCAGTATACAGCTCAGCACTCTTTTTTCTTTTTCCTTTTCCAGTACATGATTTGAGAGCGGTCAGCTGGCTGCTGTCGTAGGCCACCTCTTGTCTGGGCAACGCATAATCAGCAATATAATTAATCACATTAGTGAGTTCTTACAAACTCCTGTGTACTTCACCGTCAGGTTTTGTCCCTGCACAGATTTGTTTCCAGTGCTGCTGGCTGCTTGTGTCCCTCTCAATGCAGTGCTGCACAAGTGTGACTTTTTGGCTGAGGTTCCTCTGGAGATGGGCCTTGTGAGAGCACGCTTGGAGCATGTGTCTGCATGGCCATCGGACCTGCTCTCCACCAGTACTTCTGCCACTCACACCTACTCCACCAGCTCTGGCTGAGGGCTGGGGGTCATGAGGGTAGCAGCTCTGTGGGGATGTGGACAGAGGGAGATCCTATTGGTGCCCCTCGGGAGGGGGCTCTGCGTCCAGAGTCAGTGCCAGGGATGCTGCAGCCCTGGCACTGTTGATCAGGGTCTGTGCAGAGACAGGGGTGTGCTCAGCACCTGGCTCATCCCTGTGCAGCCGCAGTGTACGGTCTGGGGAGGAAATTAAGCATGTGCTGGACAGTGCTGCAGTGATTAGTTCACTGAGTGTGATCATCAGATTATACAGATGTCTTGGAGCACAGCTGGAGGAGGCATTCAGGTGACTGACAAAGAAGTGCTGTGGATAGGACCTAGGCCATCCTTGGCAGAGCATCGCTGGCCGGTGCAGATGTTACACTGGAAGGTTTTTTTATGTTGAGTATCTCCCCATTATAAACTGGATGAAAACCCACAGACCTCCCCTGCCAGAAGTCACTATAAAAGAGCCACAAGATGGAAAGAACATCCTGTCTCCTGCTGTGCTGGGCAGGGGAGGAAACCTCCATTGCCTGGCCCTCTGCGTGTGTGCTGGTATGCATGTCCTACGTGCAGGAGGATGAACGATCGGCTGAGAGGAGTGCAGCATGGAGCTGCCGTGGGAGCAGAGCAGGGCTGGGCTTTGCCTGCCCCAGGAGAAGGTGTAATGGATGAAGGAATTACTGTTAGTCAGGCTGTCTGTCCTTTAAGCGTTAAGACACAGTCTTGGATTTCTGAGGAGTTTCTTGAGTTTAAATACTTCTCTTATTCTTCTGGCTAGCTGCAAATTCTCTCCTGAATTCTAATAATTAATGAAATTGGTCTATTTTTGTCTTCTTTATTCTGCTTGGGAACCCCACTGCCTCGGTTACCTGGATACCTGTCTGTGAGTCTGGACTGCCGTGATTTAGCTGCTGAAGCTTCTTAATTTTTGTATATAAGTAGAAATCAGTCAATATCACGATCCTATTAAACCAGTGGCTGGCTGAGTAAGGTTTATACCGTAGGTTTGAACTGCGGTTTGTTTTTATTGAGAGCTATGAACACTGAAATGACTTTGGGTTGTCATTGAGCACTAATGGCAGCCCTCAAATCTTTATCTTCTCCTTTTTGTGCTGACTTTGTTATTTTTCAAGGGTAGTTGTCCTTGAGAGGAAAGGCATTGCAGGTTTGCTGTGCTTGACATCATTCTCCTTGTTGTCTAAATGTAAAAGCCATAAAATTCACTGATGAAATTTCACGTGTGTAAGACTGGGAAGACCACAGAGAATGTTTCTGATAGAAAGTCATGGCCATATTTTTCTGACACAGATTATCTGAGGGCAAGAGTGAGGGGAACGTTGCTGTTATACCCTTGACATTTTTTCCCCATCAGTCTGAGTCTTGGGAAGATGGAGAGCTGCAACCTCTTTGCCATAGCCTGTTGGCAGAAGTTACGTATGGTGGTGCGTGAATAGATCTAAGACAGACTCTGCAGTCAGCAGGATTATAACTGACTCTCTGGTTGGATGTGGCAAGTTGGAGTGGAAAGGCTAAGAGAGATGCTGGTGGGGACTGAGCTGCAGGTGCTCATGTCTGTCCCTTGCTTGGGCAAGGAGGAGTGGGGTGTGCAGCCTCTGGTCCCCGGACATCCTCTGCAGCAGCATGGGTGTGTGTTGCTACGGAGTAAGCAGAGTGAGTTGCTAATACATATGAACTCAGGATAATAATGTGAAATATACTATTCAAATGCCTTTTTGTAATTAGCACAATTGTTTTAGGTGGGTAATCATGGTAAGGCTGCATACTAGCTGGCATCCAGTTTTGCATATATATTGCATGAGGAATAGGGTGTTCAGTGTTGCATGCCTCAGTACTACACTGAGCGTTCAGAGAACATACTGATGGATTGATGATGCTCATGATAATGAATCAATTAATCTCCATGCCCAAATGTTTCTTCCTGTAAATGTTCAGAAATCATTCAAAAACATGACAAGAATGAAATCAGTTTTGTTTATTAAATTGGATTAAAGTAACAGGATTCCCATATGGGCAGGGGCAATTGGTTTTAATGTTATTTTGCATATTCTTCTGTTCTCATCTTGGTGGGGATGGTTGGCTGTTTCAAGAAGTAATTTTTTTTTTAAGAACAACAAAATCTTAATGATCACATCATCACATTTCAGTGTAGACTTTTATGCATAGTGTCTTACTGATGTCATCGCTTATGTTGTTATTATATGTATTCAGGAAAAGGCTTTGGGAAGGGCAGGTGCGTGTGTGAGCACGTGCTCGTGTTTGTGTTGGTGTGTAACCCGTGTGCTGGACTGGGCTGCTGCTTGATTCATGCTTTGGTCTGGTCTATTAGATTTCCTTCCCTCAGGCATTTTATAATCTGTTTAACATAACACAGTCATTTGTCTTGTTTGCTGACTACTTAACAGATGGATTTGTGGTTTTCATAATTACTATATGAACATTAATAAGATGTGATAGCCTTTATTAATTAACAGTTTTCCAGGTTTGTTTTTCCAAATGGCATGAGATAGGTTATATGTAAATATTAGTGACATACAGATACTAGTTTTACCTTAGTGTTTTGAGGAGTCGTGCAAACTTTTAAGGCTCCCCATGGTGTCTTTTTTTTTTCCCCTCCCCATAGCTTTGCTTCATAATTATTCTCTAGTAGTACAACTGATTTTATGTTTTGTGAAAGGCTGGTCTCTCCTTAGTGTAAGGAGAGCATTGATTTGGATGCTGCCCTGAGCCACTCTCTGTGTCCTGCCTGTGTGTTATTCCTACACCCTGTTTATATCCTGTGTGATATTCACATCCCGTCTTCCTTCCCAGAGATTTCCAAAAGTGGAAATTGGTGTAAATGAGTATGAAGAGTGTGTACCACACAGAAGTATAAGCTTCTCCTGCCCTGGGATGCTGCCGTTGGTTGGAGCTATTGCAGCGGTTGACGAGAAGGGTGGAAAAGTGATCTCTGTGGTCCTGGGAAGAGCGGGACTTGAAGCACAGGGCAGGACACTGCAGGGTTCATTGTCATGGGAGAGACCTCTGTCATGCCCAGCCCTCATGCTGGGACCCTGAAAACGGGGGTTGTTGTTGTTTTGTGAGGGAGCAGCCCCTCCTGTTACCCCCAGCCAGGTGCCAGGGCACATGCTGGGTTGTGGGGACCCGGCCAATTGCCCCACCGTATCCCCCAGGCCACCAACCCCACTGGGCACCTGGAGGTCCTGCAGAGGGGGAGGCCTGGCCCTGGGAGCCGTTGGTCACATCTGAACACTGCATTTGAGGCATTCACAGGGTGAGCTGGGGATGAGGTGGGAGGGCAGGGCTGTGCCCAGCCACAGATGCTCCATTCACTGCCATTCGCCGCTCCCTGTTTGTGGCTCTGAGTCACAGGGAAGCCGTGTTAGTGACTGAATCTGGGGCTGTCTGCCTGTGGGAAACGTTGAACAGGACAAACATAGCACTCCCTGAGCCTCCGTTAATGCTAAGATGATTCAAACAGAAACACAATTTAAGCCAAAAAGTTCACATCTGAAGGGCTTCCTTTCATGGGATGACATATCATATATCATATCGTATCATCTCATCATCTAATGACAATATGCAAAAGCAGAGGTGATGTGAGCTCAGTGCATCCCCGGGGCATGCAGCCGCCAGCCCCCGAGCACTCCTCGGGGCTCCCCCGGCTCTGGGCAGGACTCATGTCACCCTCGGTGCTGCGGCTGTGTTCCTGATGACCACTCAGACAGGTCCCATGGCCACATCACACCGAAGAGCTGGGGGAATTGGAGCACGTGGTGATGCCTTCTTCTGATTTTTCCTGTACCAAAATAGTTTTGTACTTAAAATACGTCCTGTGTTAACCCAAGGTGCATGAGGCCAGGCTGGCTTTCCAGCACTCGGCTGCGTTTCAGACTTGGGTTATTGAATGTGTTGCCAGCAGCCCGTGCCCTCCTGCCAAGGCAGCTGAGGAGGGAACATAGTGATCACTGCTCAAGCCCTTTGTGTGTATTGGTTGGTGCTTTGTGAAGTATCACTAAAAATTTACAAACTCCTTTGAGTGTTGAAACAGTTGGCAGGTGGATCACTACCCACAGGCACTCTTGGCTGCCCAGGTTTCACTATTGCAGCAAACAACTGCTTGGTGTTGCCTTACGCAGTTCTGCATTACCCACCAGCCTGGTTTCGAGACCCCACCCACCCTTCTGATGGCTGCACAGCTTCAGCTCATGCCCATACAGGTCGAGATTGCTGCTCTGCCAGACATGTGGTTTCCTTTTCTTCAGGGAATTAATCCTGACTGACTGATTAGCCTCTGTGCTTTCCATTTTACAAGGATGGCCAAGCTGCGTCAGGGCGTTCTCTTCCCTTCTGCTGCTAGCTGACATCTGAGGACAAGCAGAATTATTTTTATGAAGTAACAATCGCAGCACCAAGTTCACAGTGCTGTAGAACTTAGCATGCTTGTGTTACAAGATGTGGGCAGCCCTACTTTAACTTACACTGTGATTTCATTACTTTTTGATGCAGTCCATGTTCAAATTAAATGACGGCAGTGGAGTAATTGCAGTTTAGGATATAAAATTCAAAATTACCTAGATGTGTTGGTGTCTCTCATTGGCATACATCCTTTCAAAGAAAAATCCACCTCTGGGGCCATACAAAATTTTGCATGTTTAATGCTGTTGTAACAGAAATGAGTGCTAAATAGTCATTCTCGGCAATATCTCATCCCAGGGTAGGTGGGGAAGCATCTGAGCTCTCAGTATAAATACATTACATGGCAAATTTAGCTTTTTTCTGCACTGAAACAGATCCCAGGCTCTCCTTTTGTTGCTTCTTCTGATCATGCAGCTGATGGGTAAACAGTTCACAGACTTGGTGGTTTGATAGCTTTCCAGCTTTGGGTTTTCTTGTTTTGTTTTGTTTTGATTACTGTAGTGTGTGATTGTCATCTTTGCTGCATGAAATTGTTTTTTGCCTTTGGCTTGATGACTGAAAATTTTTAAGTAGGTGAGTGATGAATGGGAAGTGGTTTGTGGAAGCCAGTAAGCAGATGACCTCCAGTATAATTCCACAATATCTGCTCCACTCAGGTGCACAGGCAAGTTCACATGTTCCCCTCCTATATGGTGACCTAACCTAATATAAAACATTTTGGGAGTTTTACCTCTGTATGAAATAGTGGAATTAGCACAGTGATTTTCTTCGCCAACTGAAAATAAATCAACAGGGAAATCCAAGAAATTAAATACTGCCTTTATTTTTGTGTTCTGTGACCACTAGATTTAGTTACTACCCTTAGACTTCCTACAATGGTTATCTCATGAACAATGCTTCAATGTCATCTTGCATCCTCTGGAGCAGGCTGTAAGCACTTGGGGGCAAGGGGCCAGTATTTATGTATTACACGTGCTGTGTACGTGTCTGTGTGCTCTGTATATAGTGCTCCAGGTGACACCTTCTGCACTGGTGTCTCAGAATGGTTTTCCAGACCTGGATACCCAAACAATGCCAGTCAGGTTCTGGCTTTCCAGTCATGGATGGTGGAGTTTGTTAGCCCAGTTAAAAACCAAAACCGAAGGAACAAGCAAAACCCCAGCACGGACAGACCTCGTTTGCAGCACTGCTCAGAGTAGCTGTTTTCAAACAGAAACTTCTTCACATAGACTGTGCTCAACTGGTTCTGATGCACTGGTGCTGTAACATGTGGCCTTAATCTTCAGAAATGGCAAATCCTATTTACAGTCTAAGTATTTAAGCTAATTATATCTCTGATATGAGAAACATGTGACAAACAGTTCACACTGTATCCTTTAAAGGACATTGAAGTCTTGGACCTCATGAAATATTCTGTACCCCATTTTGGGGGTATCATATGTGTTCTGCAATGTATTTAGCAGTAATATAATTTAGTAATAATACAGAGAAAATTGGCATGTTATGGCTAGATTGTCCATAGAGTAAAGGCAGAAATAGTTCATAATGAGTTTTTCCTGGAAGCGTGGTGCTTGCATTGCAGTTGCAAGGTTACGGTGCCTGCTGCATTCTAGGAGTGGTCTGGTAAACAGGACAATGGTTTGCCTTCAGAAGAGCTGCATTTGCAATCCCGCTCCTGTGTTCATGCCTTAAATAAGAACGACATTGTTTCTCAGGTGAGACTGCTGTAAGAAGGTCTGAACAGGCTTTGCCGTAGCTTCAGAGACGCCAGGAAAAGCCCCTGTCCATGGAGGAGCGATTGGCAGCCACGAGGGATCAGCCCCAAAAACAGCTATTCCCTGAGCTTGGCTGGGTGTATGGCTCGTTACTGGTGTGCTGTTAATCATGTACAGCTTGTACCTGTACCAGCACGTAGTAGGGGTGAAGGCAGAGTAGATCAATTTATCATACGATCTTTGGGAGGCAGAAGTCTTTGCCTTCTTTGCATCCGATGAATCAGTGGTTGAAGATGCTGCAGGGTGGGAGCTTGTCCTGCTCACAGGGAGCATTACCCTATCCCACCCCAGTGCAGGAGAACATCCCACCCGTGTGAAGGGGCAGCAGCCATGTGCCCTGCAGGTGGGGCAGAGCTGAGGGGCTGCAGGGTGCTCCCCGCCAGCCCTGTCCCCTGAACCGGGGTGGCAGAGCTGTGTGCCATGGGCTGTCACCAGAGCTTCTCTGCACAGGCTGACCTTCTGGCATCATTCAGCGAGTCAGCACCTCAGTGACAGCACTGTGCTAACGATCAGTTCATCAATAGAGATCATTCTTACAAGTTTAAAAGATTTTTTTTTTATCTAGTAGTGTGTTTAACAGTTAAAAAAGTGAGGCTAGTGTTCTCACCCAGATCAGTAATTAGGAAAATAGATCTAGTGCTTATGGATGTAGAGGTCAAATAAATGAGGTGAAGAAAGTTTTGTGCTGATCATAAAGCCAGAGGTTTGATTAAATTATTACTAACACACTGCTTAGGTCCCACAGAAACTGGTGCACAGGGGCCCTTAAACCTGTTCTAATTGAAGCAAAAATCAATGGGGTGAAAACCGCCCTGGCTCTTCAAGAGATGTCAAAGTAGGTAACATGGTGGACACCTGGGGGTTTGGAAAACAGTGACAGCTACAAGCTGACCTTTGGTGAATTTAATCTGCAAATGGATTCCTGCTTAGGACAGCTAATGCTTTTAGTTATTGTAAAGGCTCCTTCCTGGATTTTAAAAAGCTGAGAATAAATGGATTTCACGATGCGGCTCCTATGCGTGTTGCATAACAAACATGTGGCTTGTGGATGTATTTGAATGATATGGGGCACTGGGAAACTTCGCAGGACTTGTGAATACTTAATTATATAATTCACGCACAATGGGGAGAATCATTTTTCTAGTTAATAAAGGAGGAAGGACTTGGCACTTGTGAACATGGAAATGCACTGAAGATGGAGCCTGCTGAAAAGAAAGGGAAGGAGGCTGCTGATACGTGTTTGTGTTTCTTAAATAATGTTCCTGAGCATTGCGGGGGCTTGTTATTCAGCTGGGCATTGCCTTTTGACTGAGGCTTGCCATCTGAGGCCTGAAGGGAGTCTGTCTTTGTATTTGTTTTCCGGAGGTGGGGTTGCTGAAGCTAGGTTGCTCCCATGTCTTGCAGGGCGTACATACCTCCAGGCAAACGCCCATCCTAGGCAGAGGTGATCTGATTCCTGAGTGTGTTGGTTTGGTTTTAACCTCTCTTTTTCTTCTCTCTTTTCCTGTGGGAGGTCCGTATCCTTACCTCAGCTCCGAGTGTGGAGGTGTCTGTTGGCTTGCCCAGGGCCAGCAGCAGCTCTGAGTCCTGTGGTGCCATATTTGGGTCCAGTCCCCCGTGCTGTAGCCACCAGCAACACAGAAGTTATTTATAAAGCATGATGTTACTGCCGTGACTCTGGCCTGCAGGAGAGCTTTGGTAAATACATCTCTGCCCTTTGCCATGAAGCCACTGTGCCTTGTCGCAGTGAGTGGATTCAGCCTAACCTGGGGATCTTGCCCACTGCAACAGAGAGCAGCCTCAGTCACAAATACAATGTGTTCGCTGAAATGAAACACGTGCCTGGTGATTACAGCAAGGAACTCGCATTCCAGAGTAACTCAGTGAAGGCTTCAGGCATGGAGACCTCAGGCTCATGCCTGTCTGATGAATGCTTCTGTCTTTTCACATCAGTAATCCCTGTACTATGAATGGCCCATGATGTGATCAGCTGGGCTGACAAATCCTTGAAGTTATGTATGCATATGAGGAAGTGCTGGGGTTCTCAAGGTGCAATTTTACAACACCTTGTATCAACCTCCACATGACAGCGTGTCAGGGAGCATCCGGGGAGGCAGCAGCCCAGAGCCTGAGAATGTGCTGTTCCTCACAAGGTCACGACATGGGGCAGAAAGGGCTTTCCCTGCCTCTCGCCTGAGAGGAGACACACGCTCCTCCAAAAGGCGTGTGGCGGTGTGACAGTGCGATGGTGTGGCAGTGTGGTGGTGTGATGGTGCAATGGTGTGGCGGTGCAATGGTGTGACAGTGTGATGGTGCGGCAGTGCGGTGATGTGGCGGTGTGATGGTGTGACAGTGTGGTGGTGCAGTGATGTGGTGGTGCGATGGTGTGGTGGTGCGATGGTGTGGTGGTGTGATGGTGTGGTGCTGCGGTGGTGCAGCAGTGCAGTGACACGGTGATGCTGTGGTGGTGGTGTGGAGTGCACTCTTCACAAGATGTGCATACTGGACATACTGGAGTCCTTTCTCTCATGCTTCCCCTGAAATCAGCAACCCCCAGGGAGGTGGTGCGATCTCAGCAGAATGGTAGCCTAGGCTGTAAAATTTTGCACCTTCCCAATGAGACTTTAATGACGGTACTACAGTTAGGAGAGAAAATCCAGCTGCAGCACATCACTGTATTTCCAAAAGGGGTTGGTGTCAGATTCCGGCTGTGTTGTTGTGTCTGAGGCGGGTGGGTCAGGCAGCAGCAGTCCTTCAGGCAGGAGCTTCCCCGGGGCAGGGGTGTCCTCCGGAGGAAGGGGTGTCCCGGGCAGGAGCATGCTCCGGGGGTAGCAGCATCCCCTGGGGTCAGGTACATCCCCTGGGGTCAGGTGCATCCCCGGGGCCATGCCGCGCCCGACGGGGCGGGCGGAGCGGGGCCGTGCCGCTCCGAGCCGAGCGGAGCCGAGCAGGGCCGTGCCGCGCCGTATGGGAGGAGCCAGCGGGCTCCCCATACCGCCGCATTTCGCGGCCG
>VZRW01011306.1:0-49145 GCA_013398125.1 Aegotheles bennettii | reverse complement strand
TTTAACCTTTCCACCTCCTCCATAAGTTTAACCAGTTTAACCAGTCATGAGACTTGTTTCTCTAAGTGCTAGTGACCTTAAGAGAGAATAATTTTTCCAGCTACCACTTCTTCACATGCTGGCACTGACAGCAGCTTAACTGCCTGGCTTTTGTGTGTTACACTTGATTCAGTGCTCTGTAGGGATAACATAGGAAGTCAAACAATTGGGATTTTTTCAGGAAACAATATGCCAGGCAAAGTTCAACAATCCCTATTCCACTCGAAGGAGACACTGTTAAGACAACAACACTGTAGAACTTTATGTGCAGGGTGACTCTTACCACTGCTGAATTCCACAACTACTCTGTAAACAATGAAGATGCGGGCTAAATGGAGAGGCTTGCCAAATTTGCTGAGGTAAGGATTGCTGGAAACAAACAGGAGTAAATATAAATGCCTTGGTATGTGAACACCTACAACAACAATTATCCACTCCCTTTCAAGCTTAGCAGGTTGAGTTCCCACATTAAAATGCTCTTAGTTTTGGGAGAAAGCCAGGTATCAAATTCTGTTCTAGAGAGGAAAGAAATAGGCCAAACCACTTGGTGTCTGAGATATTGCATCAAAAATGGTCCAATGTCATTTTATCTAAAGATACACAACCAAATTCTACACAGCACAAATTTGATCTCAGCTTCCTTTTCTTTTAAAGGCAAAGCATACAATTGTAACTGCCTACATAGACATGCAAGCTGTTGGAACAAACAGCTATGGGTGTGAAATCATGGCCACATTGAAACAAATATGCATTTTATTAAAAAAAAATCTCTTGGAGACAGTGCAGATTATCATGCTAGAAAACTTTAGAAACAATATATATGCCAGGAAAATACTTTTTTTAAAGTACAGTTACTTGACATTCAATTATTTTACCAAATATAAATGGCCATAACAATTCAAGCAAAATAAGAATGACTACAAAATTACTTTTATGGCATCATGAAAAAACAAATCTTTTCCAATACATTGTAATATAAAGAAATCACGGAAAAAATCCTCAATGTATGCTTGCAGTGTTCAATTGTGATCCTTAACAAGTATGAATGTCAACTTAATTTCTAAATGAAAACAGATTCTTTCTAAGCCTCCAACCTTCATGCAAGCTCTTTTCAAATTTCCTTTTGGTAGTTATGAAGCACCCTGGAAATCTGTGATTACCAGCTAAGCCTATTTTACATAGGAGGTGTCCTGACACCATAGTGACTGTAATAACACAAAAACTCAAGATAAGTAGTTCATTGTTCATTTTCTCCTTCAGTTTCCTATCTGTATTCCCTGTGGGAATTTTATGTCATTAAAAGCAGAGCAAGACATAAGAGGCCTAAGAACACTAGTGGGAATTTTTGTTGCATATCCTTTTCAATAAACATGAAAATTATCTTTGCTTAAAGAATTTTTTACCTAAATAGCTGTTTTATATTTTTTGTCTGTCCAGTGCCTCCTTTTTCTGAATACTTAATTTTCAGTGTCTTACACATATGTTTTGTGGTAGCAACAAGTCAAGTTTTCCAAGAGAATCAAACTCAGTGTCTGAACTGTTACATACAAGAGCCAGAGACTCCTGGTGTGAGTTCACAGCACTCATATACAAATGCATGTCAGTAGTCCATCTAGCAAAATTTCTGTCCATCCAAAAAATAACTGCAACAAGTACACAAGCCTTTGAATCAGGACTCTGCTTTCAGTGAAGTATATTTTTCTGTGGCAGGAACAGTGGCTCTGTTATAATCTCAAGATCTTAGAGAAAAACATTCCTGTACACAGATCTCACAAAGAGATCAAGACCAAAGAAGAGAACATTTGATCTTACACATACTAGTCCCAGACTTCCCATTGCCTTCTGCTGCAGGAAGTACTCATATTCAAATCAACAGGACTTCACACAAGCCTGAAGACAAGCATGTGCACAATGGCTTTCTGAGCTTGAGGCCATCCTATAAATTTTTATTAAACAAGAGAAGCTTGTAATCTCATGTTAAATAGTGGGCCAAACCTCAAGAACTGCTCAGCTTTTATTCAGTTAATGCAACTCTGTTTGACTGATGACCTCAGGGTTTGTCAAGCCTGATTTTTGTGAAAAAACTTCCTGTACAGTATGTCAAAGCTGGTATGTCCGCTAGTTCCGCTAAGAACACAGATGATGGCCCTGCAGGCAAGGGCAGTAAATCAGTTTCAGATTAGAGCCAGGTTCACTTATGTTGCATACAAAAACTGTTCCTAATATAAATCGCTGGGAAACAAGCATACAGTATGACAGAACTAAATAACAGAAGTTCTTCATCAGTGACAATGACTGCAACAAAATTTATCAGTACTTAAAGGTTTGCATACTCTCACTGGAGTACGATTCAACTTCAAATGCTCTTACATTATAAATCATAAAATGACTACACAATACATCAATTTCTTTTCTTTCTTTTTTTACTTAATGCAATGGTTTTTGTTTTCACTTTCGGTGTTTTTTTTAAATAGTGATAAGATTTTTTTTTCCAGTGAGAAACTTGTTACTATGTTTATGAACTGAAGACATTCTTAATTAAAGTCAATGTCAAGAATAACTAATGTTTATTAGTACTTTGGGGATCACAAGATTTAAGTCTATCAAGATATGAAATATAAAATTATTTGTGTAAATATTTTATAAGCCAGTTTGTGCTCCCACCCACCTTTTTTCCTCTCTGCTGCTGATAATTTCAAAATCAATTTAAAGTGTTTTTTGCATCTGAATAAATTGCCTCAGAGCTGCCATTTGAATAATGCATAACTTCCTACTGAAACTAAAAATATTTATTTAAATCATGCAGTGAAAAAAAGCATTTAAAATGGGTGGAGGCTGTCCTGTAAATTGCTGGAACAAATTTCTTACCTGATGTGTGTTTCCAATACTTTGGTCAATACCTTGAACTGGCAGCACTATATGAACACCTCAGCCCTCCCTGGCCCCTGCTTCTTGCAGTCTCTCTGGAGTGGAGACACTTGCTCTGTTAGGCAGGTGCTGTGTTGAATCCATTTTCCAGCTCACTTCCATACGAACAAGACTATTTCACAACACTACTTACAGCTCATGTGCACTTTGTGTGCCTGTCTCATTCACTGAAACAAAGAGATAGCAACGGTATGTAACAACACACTTGGACGTAATCATTCCAACACCTTAGGTTGGCCAGGCTGTCAGAAGAGGAAGAAACAGACAAAGGAGATGAGTATTGCATTTGTTCGGGTTAAGTTTCTGGGGTCTGAAAGGCTTCTGAGGGCAAATGGAAGCCAAAAGAAGCAAGCTCCTCTTGAGGAGTGTTTCCTCTTGATCATATACAGAAAACTGCAACTCTGTCTTAGAACAGCAGAGAGATACCACAGCATGTAGGTTCAAATCAATAGCTTAGAAAAGAAATCTCAACTTCTTGTGCTACACAAACCAATCCCACCCTTATCCAAGCCTTGCTACATATCATATATGACTAGATCCAATCCCTTGGACATCTCCTTTTCCTCTCCTTTCTCCCTGCTCCCCATGGGAATCCAGTGGCTGGGGACCTCTCCCTTCTGCAGCTGATCTGACAGGCTTACATAGGAAATGTAATAGGATACAGGAACAACACAAACA
The DNA here is from genome assembly GCA_013398125.1 of Aegotheles bennettii. Classification (NCBI taxonomy): domain Eukaryota; kingdom Metazoa; phylum Chordata; class Aves; order Caprimulgiformes; family Aegothelidae; genus Aegotheles; species Aegotheles bennettii. The sequence continues at coordinate 45,500 of VZRW01011306.1, read as the reverse complement.
GGTGTTTCTCTGAAAATTTGAATAGATTCAGAGAAGCTTCTTTCCTTGTGAGTGAATTGCAATCAGATCTCAGCTTCATAATCAAATAACAGCTTACATAACAGCCACACAGTCCACAGTGGCGGGTCGAGGCCTTACAGTAAAGGGACACGTAACATTATCTCATCAAGAGATTAGCACAGAGAGTTCTCCCCTCACCTCCACCCTTTATTTGCAGTAAATTTTCAAACTATCAAAACCTTTCCATTGTTGGGACTTCAAGAAACACAATCACTTCACATTTCTTTACCAGAGAACTGTACCCACCTCTTCTCTTCTCCCACTCCCTTCTTGGACGTACAATTACATCAGGAAATTATGTTTAGTTTAATCAAGTTGGGGAGATATAAACATTCCTGAAAATATATTCATTCCTTCCTGCTCAACAAATTAATAATGTTTGATTTGACATGACTATAGGTTTACAAACTTCAAAGAATTTTTAAAGTGATACCCTCTAAAAAAGGAAGGAATTAAGAAAACGTTCTTGTATATTCTGCATGAGTAAATGATGCATTGTTTTTTTCAGTATTCACAATCTGATTTCATGACTTGGTGCTAATAGTTGTGAACAAAAATCAACTCCAGTATTGTAGCATTAATAGGGAACAGTCTGGCCTCCACCTAACCCTGAAGATAATTATGCTAAAATAATAGTGATGAGCATTCAGCTAACTAGCTCTAACAAGGAAAGACTGCTGCTGCCATTCATCAAAAAGGCCATTTGGATAATGAGGAGAGATGGCTACTGACATATTTCAGCAGGGAAGGCAGTCCTGCTGGGAGCTTTTTTCAAAGTGCCAAATTCTATCAACTTTAAAAGAAAACGTCACACTTTCTTTGGTTTGTCAGGTGATCTGGGGAGCAGACACATAAGTCACATAGTACCGCCCAAGTTGGAATAAAGAGCTGGACGAGATACCTAAGGAGAAAAACATACCGTAGTGTACATATCATTGTAATCTTCAGTCTCCTGAAAGGACTAATCCTAATTATGGACTACATGACTGCTGTCAGTCAGGGAGAACAAATCCCTTGTTTTATGTAAGAAGCTCCTAATCTGATTATTGATTTACAATTCTGGCGATTAGTTAAAGAATGTGTGTCTCAAGGAATCTGAACACCCCAACTGAACAGTCTGTAAAACAGCCATTTAGAGGAAAAGTTTTGATTCAAATGAAGGTACAGTTTCAAAACATATTTAGAGTAGTAAAATATTATGTTTTTCCAGTACTGATTGTAAAGCGAGTCCATGAGTATTTTAAGGTCTCAGGCATTACACTGTCTAGAAATGGAGTATGACATGTAAACTTCAGGAGAAGTTAATAATTTTAAAATCTATAAAACTTGTCATACATGTACCTATGTTTCAGCTACATTAATTGGACTGTATCACAGAACCATGTATTTCTACTGAACTTTCTCTGCTCATGCTGAAGTCATTGGAAGAGGCTGATAATAATGTACTTGGTTTCTTTCATGTGTTTGAGGACAGGTGAGATCTCCAAAGCTTGCTGGTTGCCATTAGGTGGCAGATAACTAATGTTACAGCTCGCATGAAAACTGTTGGTTGAAACCAGTTACAAACTCATCAGCTTCTTTTGACACAACATGGGTTTTGCCACGTACATTTCTAAGTTGATGATCTATGCGAAAGGCAAGCTGTTAACAATGTTTATATTGTGTATTCCTAGTACTGATCTATGTTTTCTTAGTGCTATGAGAAAAATAAAGAAATAGATGTAGAAAGATTATTTGCTTTTCCTTGTGTCATACATGATCATGACTAATTTGATGACTGCGATACTGGAACCGGAATCAAAGGAGCATAGTAAAAGGGCTCATATCTAATCCTTTCCCACATTCAGCCTTACCTTGATCTCTGAAATACTTTCATTTTTCCTTAGGGCATGAATACCTGGTATTATAAAATTTGCATGTCTGTATGTTTGTAGGAGAGGCAAATTAAGGTAAAAATTCACAACAACAGGCTTCCATTGTGAAGACAGATCATTTCATATTTCTAGCCATGTTGAACTATGGGAAAATCAAACTCACTGCAGCTATGTGCAAATGGTCACAGAAATATATCTTGGCTCAAAACCCAGGCATGCAACAGTTTTGCCTCAATAAAGCTAACTGTCTCTAATATTTGGAGCCAATAAAAATAACTCTTTTACTGTAAACATGGCCTTTTGGACTATATAACATTTAAAAACAAAAAAACCCAAACCCTCACATTTCTCTCTGAGCTAATGATAAAACAAAAGAACAGGGTGGTGCCATGTTGGCAGCACTGCTGGATTGCACCGATTTCTGTAATTTTTGGCAAAAAATGAATCGACTCAGCCACTCTAAAGACCTCATGTGAGGTTAGAGATATGCTATTAGTGTAGAGTTAAAAAATACTGCTGTGGTGTTTACAGAAAGCACTTGCTCGGATTGTTCTATTTGAAGCCAATTAGAAGAATCCTCTAATCTTACTGGCATGTGTTCTCACAGCAAACACTATGCAGTTGTTATCACTAGCCCTGAAGAATACAGCTATTTCAGAAGAATGCAAAGATCAGTTTAAAAGTCTATTCACTCTCTGTGTTGATGCTCATGGCTTGTATATCTGTATTGCAAAGTCAGATCAAAATGATTGCCTCTAACCATTATGCAGACAAGAGAAGGTTGTCAAGTACCTGCCAATTTTCACCTTACAATTCATGTATCTGCTGGGCATTGTGGTTCCATTCAGTGTTATTAATTTCCAGTATACTTTCTGAAACTTTATCAGTCTCCAACACACCAGTGTTTTGAAGAAAATAGCGAATCAAACACAGAAAGAGAATGGGTCAGTATAATATTTTCTAATTAATTTTTAACTTGCTTTTTTTGTTTGTTTTCATTAATCCCACAAACTTGATTATGTACTGTTTCCTGTCCACTTTGGTGATACTGAAAAGCACTTATCTGTAAAGCTTTCACTTATACTAGTCATCCACAAAACCAGGTTAAATGCACATATCTACATCTCTCTGCTTTGTCCATATGAACATCTGCCTGATAGAAATAATCTTAAAATCTCCCATGCTAGGTTACAAGCACTGAAATATATGTGCAAGGGAAATTTGAAAATATTCTGAAGTAGAGGTGATGTCCTCTGTCTTTACCTCAGTTTTCTTAGTGATGCTGCCTTTTCATATTGTTTCTCTTCAAATGCAAAAGCCCACCTTGCTCACTCAAGGGAATGCCTCTAGCTACAAGGTTTCAGCTGGAGATGGCACACCTGTTGTCACCTCTGTTACTTCTGAAAATATCATGTAAGGTTAGATCGGGTTTATATTAATTTTCTCATGTGCACAGATGTTTATCAAAGCACACTATTATCCATCTCGGATACCCTTACTACCTTAAGTTGCAAAAGGAAGAATATTGGCAGAAACTTTTAATACAATAGGATTAATACTGTTCTAAATGCTGTGCTGTAACCATTATAAATAAAAGGGCTTATAATCAAGAAATGGAATAAAGAGGTAAATATTTGTCAGGGAGAGGGAAAGAAGTTAACCTTGAAGCTCTATTAAGGGCATTTAAGAGGCCACTGACAGACTTTATCAATCTTACAAGTTACAACATCTTCCTTGTGTGTTCACTTTGTTGCTTTGCCCTTCGTATCAGCAGCTCTATTAAATATGGATCTTCCTGTCTGCAGTCCTTCTTACTGTTCCCAGACTCAGGATAGACTTCTCAGAAGGCAGCATCATCCTTATGTGCTGAAGTCTCTGCTTTTAAAACACTTTGCAAAATATAAAGGGCATGATCAGAAAGAGAGGAGAGAAAAATTTTCAGGTTTTATAAGGTAGATGTTGGACTTTTACAGCTGCCAAGTTTCACCATATGCATTCTGATTTTGTACCTACATGAAAGACACAGGTTGATTTCAGTCTTAATTTGATAATTCTAAGCCTAAAATTTATATTCATGCTGTTTTCTTTCTCTCACACGTTATTATGCTTCTGATACAGAAAAACTTTTTCCTAAGTTACTGTGTTCTGGGAGCTCCAATAAGGCACCATCACATACAGGTCTTTCTACATACCACCAGAGATCTTTGGGGAAAAACACTGAGCATTAGCCTGGAGTTTGAATGTAAACACAGAAACAAAATGTTAGTAATAAATCCTATTAGGTATAATACAGTATGAGGTTTTGCAGAGCCAGCACTTTTGCACTGATTTTCACAAATGTATACAATTCAGTCCGTGTCTCAGCTACACATACACACACATGTGCAGACATTTACTATACCATTTACTATTTCAGATAAAGAAATTATAAAATAGAATTTCATTTAGTACATTGTCAAAATCTCAACATCCGGTATGATTACTGATAGACAAATGACTTGCTTTATTGGTACCTTCTCAAATATACAGAGCTGACTCTTTTTAATTCCAGATAATGCTGTGCATCTGCTTTATAAAATGATCTCTCAGCCTTCATTTCCAGTATCACTGGTGGTTTCTGGGAATTTAGGCCAGTACTCTCATTCATATTATGAAACCAGGATGGACATTTTGAAACTGATCTAAAATTTTATTATTTAGCAAATATGAACTATAGTTTTAAAAGTCTTGCTGGTAATAAGGAAAATCTTTTCACTCATAGACAGCATAGCCTACTTGCTAAAGTATGTTTAGACAGACATCTGTTCACCTGGCTCTGGACGGCTGAATAAGCAATGAAATACTTATAAAGACTTCATTAGTTGGAGCATTAATTCACCAGGAAAACATCATTTTATGTCTCAGTGGATTTTTTTAACTATTAACTAAAAATTTAAAACACTGATTTTTTCAAGACTAATGATGGATTTGCTTTCCTATGTATTTATGCTTCTGATTGCTGTTAAACTTATCATATAATTAACTGAAAATAGACATGAATAAAAAGCAAATATTTACTTTATATTTCTATTCATCATCATAAATGAAGTAGAGGTATGTATACAACATACCAAGTATATATTCAGAAGTTTATAAAAACACAATCGGATAAAAATTATTCTATCCAGAGCATATCACTTTTTTGATAAATAAGAATATGATAAACTTTACAAGACAATTTTGTGAATTTACAAGGAAATCTCTTCAATGTGTAACAAATAAATACTGTATTTCCCAAATTAGAATTGAAAATACTCCACTTATCCACTTTTACCCTCAGCTACCATCTCTTCTTCTATTCTTGCTGACAAATTAATATGTCCTTTGATTTCAAGTCTACAGAAAATGTTTCATCACCTACTGTTTTTTGCAGATATTTCATATATTTGGAAATATAAGTGAGGGTTTTTAAAAGTCCTGATGAATGAAAATATGAGTTAAATGTTATTTTTAATTAAAACTAAAATAATAACTGAATAAAACAAGTCTAGTAAGAACACTGATCTCTTCCCTGAGTCCGCGAGCAAAGTTCCAGGGAACTTTGGTCATGGAATTAACTCTGGAGCTCATTTATGGTAATTTAAATGCCTCTACTGTTAATTATTTCACTAATTGTTTCAGCAGAAAGAAAAAGAAGGGGGAAAAAGGCAATTAATGAACTTGTTCTACAATTCCGAACTATTTGTAATGCTCTCCTTGCTGAAAGAAGCCAAAATACATCTTTTCTAATGGCTAATTTCAAAGCTTTTGTCAAGTCATACTGGCATAGCTAGCACAGATTTCTGCACCTGCACTGATGTGTCCCAGGTCTGCATAGAGCTTATGCATCCACCTATGAAGATGAGAAAGGTGAGACAAACCCTTGTGCTGGTTTTGAAAGTCTTTCCCTTTCGCTAATTACACTAGGATTTACATCAGCCAGGGTGCATGTCTATTTGGGGACAGCCTACAGTCTGGCATGCTGTAGACTTAACATACCATCAGAGAGTATGTTCTCCTTTTCATTGGACATCACATTAAATAACTCACAAGGTCCTGCTCTGATTTGAGCTTTTTCATTAACACTTTCCTTTTTTCTTTTTATTCAATTCAGTAGAAATGGAGAAATTTTTATCACAGTAGTCAAGGCAGCATTTCAACTGTGGAATGCGCAGAGTTCCTCACACTCTACTGGAATGGCTGCCTACTCTGTGGGGATTTGTACTGATTTGTATTTGTACTGATTTGTATCCAGCAAGACATATAACCAACTTAACCTGAACTTCATGGAAAAAATACCTCAGGGAAGACAGAAATAAATCATAGGAGACAGAAGATAAGTAGAGAGTAGATAAGCAGATAAAAGATTTAGATATGTGTTATAGAGATACAAGATCAATATTTTGGCTTAGTGAAGCCACTTCAGTGGCATTTGCAAACTGAAGTATTGCATACACACAAGGCTAATAATAGTTTAGTACTATCTTATATATGTCCTTATACTCAGCAGTCCTAAAAGTACTTTCCAAAGATGTTATTTTCATATTTCTGGACTAAAGACCACAGCTATGCCCAGCACAATTTTCTAGCCAGTATCAGGATCAGAAGTAACATCCCACTTTCCTGTCCTCACAAAGAAGTAAGACACAGAGCCCTATGAGAAACTGACGCCTCTGGACTGTGTGATGTGCACCCCAGCACTGCCTTTATTGTTTATGAATGAGGACCACTCTCTCAGCAAGCTGTAGGGAGGTATCCCTCAATGCTCTATAGACACCTCTCCCTTTCAGCTTGTGCAAGGTCTCTGTAGCGCTCTGTTGATGATTTTGTTGTGCCCTACACTTTTTGGACTTGTGGTTTCTGAAAGAAGAGACTATGGACAGAAAAATTTGCAATAGCACGAAGAGGAGAGTGGACAAATTGCTTTTCCCATGTCATTTATCCTACTGATTGTCTAGCCTTGTCTATAAACAGCTGACTACCATTTGAGAGACTACATCTAAAATGGGTAAAAAGGAGATCCTATTCTATGTAAGAAGTCTGTTTATACAGTGTTAAGAAATTATAAATTCCTTATTTCAGAGGCTACCTTGTAGAGAGTTGAAGACAATGACTAATAATCAAAAGTTTTTAATGAGAGTAATGAAGAGTGGAAATTCAGTTTTGTGTTAGAATTCTGAGTTTCAACATTTGGTTTCAAAATATCAATTTTGAGTCTTTTGAATTATTTCATTTTACTAATATTTAAAATTCTCTTTTGATTGTGAAAATTTTAAAGTATACTGTTGTTCTGCAAGCTGTTTTCTTAATAGGAGCCTATAGTTTCCTTAACAGGAAAAACTAAATCTTTTGTTTCATGTGTGTTGGAATGGAAATAATTTTATAGCCTGTGCTTGCTCATGTTTATTTCTCAACTGAGCTACATAAAAAAAGATAATCTTGTTAAACTTCAGTTTATAGTGCTAAAATTTTGCCATTGAAAACACATGCAGGAATCCTATTGTAGAAAATAACCGAGACTTACAAAGCCAACTGAGAGATGTAGCTCTGCAGATTTCATTAAATTTTATGGAAGTCATGTAGCAAAATAGCTCTAGAGAGCTTTCAGCACTTCGAGCAATGTGTGTATTTTTAAAAGGCAGAATTTGCCCCACTGAGTTTAACTAAGGAATGGGCAGGTGACATTGAATACCAAATGAGAGTGATAAGTCAAAAAGACAGAGCTGTCAAGGATGACAGACAGTAGGAAGGCTACTTCAGATTGTATTTTAAAATAGTTTTAAATTATCTGATTCTTCGGATCTTCTTCAATGATATGAAGAAAAAATTAAAGAAACCTTTCTAATCTCTCTTGACAGTCAGAAAAATGAACAAAACAAAAATTCTCCTCAGCCTCGAGTAAATGCATTAGCAATGACCTTTTAAGATAGAATTGTGGAAGTGACAAAATATGAGATGCTTTTCAGAAAAATGATGATATAGACAAAAGATCATAAAGTGCCACTTCTTTTTCCTTCTGGAAAAATTGAGTTACCAATCTTCACTGACCTTGTTTGTTTGTTTTTCTCTAGAGTTATGCCAAATTATCTGAAGTTCTCTTATACAGTCAAAGACCCTGAATAACTGTTAGTTCAGAGATGCTGCAGATGTGGCTGAATATTTGTTGCTAAAAAGATCTTGTCAAGCTGCATTGCACTGCCCTGGATCCTCAGTTTCCAGCTGTGTATGAAAAAAACATAAAATTAGCAAATATGTTTTCCACAGTATAAAATTTTTAGCATGTCTGCAATCATGTTTTTAATTTTGTCCTATGTAAATTTTAAAAAGTCATCAGGTGCAATAGGGCCAAGTGTTTTTTATCATCTAAATAATTGCCAGGAGAGGTGAAATTTTGTTCATTGTTAGAAAGGCAGAGCCACAGCATTACTGGTTGCTCATAAATCCCATTAAGGTTCTAAACAAAATCCTACTCTGACAAATACATCTCCAAGGTGTGAAGATCTGCATGTTACTCTCTCCTGTGTATCTCTGCAGGTTACCGAGTCAATACTTGAAAAACTGGAAAAGATTTTGAAATTGTTCCTATCTACACAAAAGTCTACTACATTTTTAAAAGCCACCAGCAACTGGTAAACAAAAGCTCTCTTCAAAGGCTGGTGTTTGCATAGCAGGTCATTGCATTTTAATAGAGTTCTCACAGCTCTGACGTGCATTCAGTCAGTGAGAAAAGTTCCCATAAGAGATTATCACAGGAAAAAACTCGTTCATGTATGCGATTGTCTGTTATCAATAGGCAGCATGTACTTTCATTTATTTTGACTTGTTGGATTTGATTCACTGCTCTTGCATATGTTTGCTTTAAACTGGATAATCAAATCTGGCTGTGTATGAGCTGAACTTTCTTCTATAAAAATATGAACTGACCACTCAATGACTCTCCTCCAAAGGGAAGTACACAGCCTTTCTCACCAACCTGACCCTTCCCCTTTCTTTTCCCTTTCTCAGAATAACAGACAGAAATTTTCTTTGGAAGGCTCAGCAAGTAATGCATCCTCTTCTAGTCAGACTAGAGAAAACAATAAGGTTAGCATTTTTGCCTCTTCACCTAAGGAAACAAAGTGTATGTAATCATCTTCAGTATGTGTCTCTCCCTGCCTAGAAGGAAGATAAAGTTAGTGATAGTTTGATAGGTAAAGGTCTGAATTACAATGAATTTCTTCCAACCGTGAAGATAAATGGGTAGGGGAGGCTGAACGTATCAGAACTTCCCATAAATAATCATGCTTGAGGGAAAGGCTGAGGTGCCAGACATCAGTACTATATATAGTAAAATCTTCATGAACGTCCTAATTGAGTCTGTCTGTCCCAGCTGTCAAAGCTGGTAGTCAACAATTCCTAGCTTTGAATGAAACAAAGTTGCATTACTGCTAGTCCTCACAGAATCACTGGGAGCTACTGGTTTGGTAATGGTTGTAGAAGTACAGTTGCTGAGGGGAGCTGCTCTGGCCCAGCAGAGCAGCAGATCTTGGTTCACATGGCCATTTCCTGAGGCAGGGCAACAGAGAAACCTGCCAGGAGCCAGCAGCTCTTGCAGGAGATGCTGATGAGGCCTGAACATTGACAGAACAGCTGTAGTCACCCCCATACCTATTAAAAGCAGCCTAGGAAGCACGAGCCACCAGAAGTGCCACAAACAGAGCAGGCAAACAGAGCATGAGACATCAGCTAGGACATAGTGCTGCAGTTTGAGTGGCAGTTCGTGCTGGAAAGACCTGGTCACCTAAGCAGCTCAAGAGGTGAATTCTATTGGTGGTCATCACCCTTTCAGAAGGAGCTTAGTTATGATATCCACCAAGCAAAAAGCCATGTCCTCTACACTTGCCAGAATGGATGTGACAACCCAGACAGAAGCATCCATCCAGGCCTCAGAACACAGGGCACACCAGAGCCTTTCACTGGTAAAGGTGACAGTAGTGACAACAGCTGTGTGAGTTGTGACCAGGTGGACAATCTGCTCAGTCTAGTGGCAGAGTTATAAGAGGAAACAGAAAGGCTAAGGAGTATCAGGGAGTCTGAGAAAAAGATAAGATGGAACCGTGCTCTGCCCTCCTTGATACAAAAACAAGAACAGCCACCAGAAAAAATACAAGATCAAGGGGACCCTGTATCCTCCCCTGCCAGGATGAAGGCACTAGCTTAATGGAAAGAAATAAATGGAAGCAAGTTCACACTCAGGGCTGCAGGCAATCCTACTCCTTGCCCATCTCGCCTTTCCAGGCGCCTTTGTACAACAGATATGAGGCTCTGAATGTGGAAGGCCAATCAATGGATGTTGGGGATGATGGTCCATCTATACAAGAGNCAAGGGGACCCTGTATCCTCCCCTGCCAGGATGAAGGCACTAGCTTAATGGAAAGAAATAAATGGAAGCAAGTTCACACTCAGGGCTGCAGGCAATCCTACTCCTTGCCCATCTCGCCTTTCCAGGCGCCTTTGTACAACAGATATGAGGCTCTGAATGTGGAAGGCCAATCAATGGATGTTGGGGATGATGGTCCATCTATACAAGAGCTGTTGCCAAGGTCAGAAAGGCCTACCTTCCTCATATCAATCTGTGGGATGAGGTAGTAGGAGCCAAGAGGGAAACACCAGTTAAATACTTCAAAGGAATTAAGGTCTATTTCTGTAAGAATCACAGAATGTTTTTGGTTCAAAAAGGCCTTCAAGATCATCAAGTCAAACCATTAACTTAGTACTGCTAAATTCACCACTAAACCATGTCCCTAAGCACCACATCTACCATGTCTTTTAAATACCTCCAAGATGGTGACTTAACCACTTCCCTGTGCAGCCTTTTCTAGGGCCTGAGAACACTTTCAGTAAAGAATTTTTTCCTAATATCCAATTTCAGCCTTCTCTGGCACAACTTCAGGCCATTACCTCTTGTTCTATTGCTTGGTACTTGAGAAAAGAGGCCAACACCAACCTTGTTACAACCTCTTTTCTGGAGAAGGTGACATGGCTGATAGCCCAGATGAAGTGCCTGTACATCAATGCACAAGGAATGGACAACAAAAAGGGGGATCCAGAAGTATCCATGTTGCTAGAAAACTACAGCCTAGTTGCCATTATTGAAATCTGGGGAGATGAATCCCATGACTGGAGTGTGGCTGTCAATTGCTACAGGCTGTTCAGAAGGGACAGATGAGAAATGAGAGGCAGAGTTGTTGCCCTCTACGTCAAAGAATAGATAGGGGCTGTCTCTGAAGAATAGTCACTAGCAGGTTGAAAGTTTATGGGTAATTAGAGACTGAGGCAATAAAGGGAACCTCATGGCTGGTGTCTACTACAGACTGCACAATCAATGGGAGGCTGTTGCCAAAGCCTTCTTACTGCTGGAGGAATCATGCTCTCAGACTGTTGTCCTGGTGGGGGACCTCAACCACCCCAACATCTGCTAGAAAAGTAGCATAACAAGCTGTAGGCAATACAGGAGACTCCTGAAGTGCATCGAAGATAACTTCTTAAGCCAGGTAATAGACAGGCCTACTATCAAAGGCAATACAATACTGGAGCTGATGGTCACTAACTCAAGTGAGCTAATTGGTGATGCTGAGCCTGGAAGCAGCCTGGTCTGCAGTGATCATGCACTGATGGAGTTCACAATCCTGAGGAATATGGATCAGGCAAAGAGTAAAGTCCGGACCCTGACCTTTTAGGAAAGCAAACTTCCAGCTCTTCAAGGAGTTAGTCAGCAGGACCCCATGGGAAACTGCCCTCAGGGACAAGGGAGAAGAACAGAGCTTACAGATCTTGAAGGATGCTCTCCATAGAGCGCAAGAGCTCTTGATCCCTAGGTGTAAGAAATCAACCAAGGAAGACAAGAGACCGGCATGGTCTGAGTCGAAACCTGCTGATCAAAATGAAGGACAAGAAGGAAATGCACAGGCAGTGGAAGCAAGGGGAGATAACCTAGGAAGAGCACAGGGACACTGCCCAATTACATAGGGATGGGGTCAGGAATGCCAAAGTGCATCTGGAGCTGAAATTGGCAAGGGACACAAGGAATAATAAAAAGTATTTCTTCAGGCATATCAGCCAGAAAAGGGAGGTCCAAGAAAGCATACACCCCTGATGAGCAAGACTGGCAAACTGGTAACAACAGACAAGGAGAAGGCTGAGGTAGTCAAAAAGTTTTTTGCCTCAGTCTTCACTGGCAAACACTCTTCCCACACTTCTTGAGAAGATGGACTGCAAGGCAGGAGGGACTGGGGATCAAAATCCCTCCCACTGTAAGAGGTCAAATTCATGACTACCTGAGGAACCTGAACATACATAAGTCTATGGGACCTGACAAGATGGATCCCAGAGTCTCTAGGGAATTGGCTGATGTAGTTGCCAAGTCATTCTTCATGGTGACTGGAAAAGAAAACATTGCTCCTGTTTTTAAAAAGGGTGGAAAGGAGGACCCTGGGAACTACCGACCTGTCAGCTTCACCTCTGTGCCTGGGCAGATCATGGAACATTTGAGTCAGCCAACATGGCTTCACCAAGGGCATGGCTTGATGGACCAACCTAATCGCCTTCTATGATGGAGTGACTACATCAGTGGATGTGCTGGTTTTGGCTGGGATAGGATTAATTTTCTTCACAGTAGCTAGTATGGAGCTATGTTTTGGATTTGTGCTGAAAGCAGTGTTGATAACACAGGAGTGTTTTCATTATTGCTGAGCAGTGCTTACACAGTCAAGGCCTCTTCTGTTTCTCACACCACCCCACCAGAGAGTAGACTGGGGATGCACAGGAGTCTGGGAGGGGACAGAGCTGGGACAGCTGACCCCAACTGAACAAATGGATATTCCATGACATGTGACATCATGCTCAGCATATAAAACTGAAGGAAGAAGGAGGAAGGGGGGGATGTTTGGAGTGATGGCATTTGTCTTCCAAAGTGGCCATTATGTGTGATGGAGCCTTGCTTTCCTGGAGGTTCCTGAACACCTGCCTGCTGATGTGAAGTAGTGAATAAATTCCTTGTTTTGCTGCGCTTGCAAGCACGGCTTGTGTTTTACCTGTTAAATTGTCTTTAAATCAACCCAAATTTTCTCACTTTTACCCTTCTGATTCTCTACCTCATCCCATCAGGGGAGGGGTAAGCGAGCAGCTGTGTGAGGCTTAGTTGTCAGCTGGGGTTAAAGCACAACAGTGGACAAGAGAAGAGCTACAGATGTCATATATTTGGACTTCTGTAAGGTCTTTGACAGGGTTCCCCACAACATCATTCTCTCAAAATTGGAGAGACACGGATTTGATGAATGGACTGTTTAGTGGGTGAGGTTGGATGGTCACATACAGAAAGTAGTGGTTAACAGCTCAGTGTGCAGATGGAGAACAGCGATGAGTGATGTCCTTCAGGGGTCTGTACTGGGATCAGTACTGTTTAATATCTTCATCAATGAGATAGATAGTGGGACTGAGTGCACACTCAGCAAGTATGCAGACAACGCCAAGGTGAGTGGGGCAGTTGACACATCTGAGGGATGGGATTCCATCCAGAGGGACTTGGACAAACTCGAGAAGTGGGCCCATGTGAAACTCAGGTTCAACATCAAGTGCAAGGTCCTGCATCTGGTTGAGGACAAACCCTGGGGGTTGCAACAGGCTGGGGGATGAAGGCTTTGGGAGCAGCTCTGTGGAGAAGGACTTGGGAGTAGTGATGGATGAAAAATTGGACATGAACCAGCAATGTGTAGTTGCAGCCCAGAGGCAAATGGTATCCTAGGCTGCATCAAAAGAACTGTGACCAGCAGATCAGGGGAGGTGATTGTGCCCCTCTATTCTGCTCTCATGAGACTCCACCCTGAGTACTGCCTCCAGTTCTGGGGTCCTTAGTAAAAGAAAGACATGGATCTGTTGGAGCAGGTCCAGAGGACTTTCAGCATCCTACTTGCACCAGTGAAACGAACTGTTTTTGGCAACTCAATACAGGAAAATGGTTGCAGAGGACAAGGCCTGGTCTCTACAAATATTGTGATTAATGCAAAATATGCCTTATTGAAGTTTAAGGTTTTAGACTTCTGAAGCTTTTTCAGGAGGCACTGAGGAAGTAACCTGCCTGTATTCTTTCTGGGGTTCTGGCTGAAGGGTAACAAGCTGTCTATAACCTGTCTATAAAGTCAAACTTAGCCATTAGGATGGAGTCAGCAGAAAAACACTCTAAGCTGGTTCTGTAATCAAGTTACAGGATATGCATAGCAGTGACTAAACCTGCTACATGGGGGGCTGAGACTTCCTGCCTATTTCTGTGTGTCAGCTTATCTTTGCTTTACCCCGTCAGTGTGTGAAATACACAGATGAGACAAATCACCAGTTACAGGCCAGGTGTCACTCAGGGAGCACTTGATGTGAAAGTGTCACAAGGCACAGCACATGCAGCCTAGGAATTAATCTTCCCAGAGGGGCAGTACTGGCTAGTTAACTGGAAACACACAGAAAGACTATCATGCTGACTGTGCTGCCAACTCGTGCTTGGTTTAGCAAGCCACTTAGTCTCAGTTTCCCTTTCTCTGTAAAACAGAAGCACTGGTAAAGACTTTCCCTATACCTCACAGGTCTATCATTAGAACTAATGATTTTCTGATATCAAAGTGCACTGAAGATTTAACATTATAAAGAACTGGATATAACTGTAAATGCATTTTGGTGTTACTAGATACATATACATGGCACTATTACTGAGTATGTACATGCACATACTAACAAACAAGGTCTAGTCAATATGTGATATTACACCCTGAACAACACAATAGGGTCCAGAAGCCCCATGGAGATAGCAGCTGCATAAATTTCAGTAGAATATGTTTCTGTGTTTCAAAACTTTATCAACTTCATCTGCTGAAGCTGGGAACAATATATGAACTGTAGAACTCTGTTATTTGCTGTTGCTACGTATTCACTGAAATAATAGTTCAAGTTCTATTCCTGGAATAAAGGTATCTGTTACAAATAAATGCTTTTTTATTGTCCTTTATCCTTTCTTTATTATTCTTGCTAATCTGTTTCAAGAAGCCTTAATCCTTTTGTTGCTGCTGTTGGTTTTGTTTGTTTGTCTGTTTGTTTTTAACTTGTTTGATTAATTAAAGAAGGTATTAGGTTTAGTTTTTTCTTCTGACAGACAGAACTCATTATGAAAATAAGCAGGTAGACTAGGGATAATTAATATCCTGTATTTATAAAGCACTTTTCATCAATAGCTATTCTGGTTCTTTCCAGACAAATTCTCTGTGGTCCCTATTTTGCAGACAGAATAACTGAAATATTTCTGAAGAATAAATGTAGGAGGGTAAGTGAATGTTGAATAGCTTAAGTGCCTTGCAGAAGTGTAAGTAGATGAAGCAGAAAAAAACAGTCAAGAAGCCACACTACAGATATTGTTCACTCTTTCATGGACTATTGGCTGAAATCTGAGACTTTCAAAAGTGATTTCCTTTACTATGAGAAAGAAAATCATGATTTTTTCCTTGATAATTTCTTGAGATCTGTCTCATCTATATGATTAGTAGTGGGACTAATTTGCATTTGAACAACTGTTCTACGAAGCTTTGGCCTTCTCTGTCCTGGCTCAAGCAATAGCTGTCCCATGTATGTTCCTGTGCAAAGGCTCCCTACTGATTGCCTATGCTATCACATACACAATTGGAACACCCATTTTTAATATTCGTGCATTTCTTTAGAAATGTGGTAATTTCTCTAGAAACAGGTGGCAGTGAGTTTTGGCTCCTGCATATACAGCTGTTCTTACTACTCACGAATGCTTACTCTACCCATTAGTTTAATGAGACCGGTAATCAGCTTCAATTCCAATATATCATTAACACTTCTCCCACAGCAATATGAAACCAAAATTGGGCAAGATTGTTGCGCCTGTTACAGCATGCAGTGGAGATACTTTCTGCAGATTTTGAAATGTCTTTATTATAATTAATGTTCCTAGTAACTACAGTGAGCCATCCTCCTTGCTACAGCAGCAACAAAAATGAGTAACTCCTCTTGTCTTTTCTTCTGTATGATTATGACTTAAAGTGTATATAATTCTCCTGACCTCTGTATTCTATTTCATAAATATATCAACAAAATAACAGCACTACTGTGAATGGTTCCAAATTTTTAGTTCTTTACAACTGAAAGATGCCAAGGATTAATAAACACATGAGAAACACATCCGGCTTAGAAAGGCTCCACTTAGTAACTGGTGGAATAAATGGTGTCATAAGCACCTGTTCTTGCAATTATCTGCCAATATCTGCTTTTGCCTTCTCTAGGACAAAATGTTGGGCTGGCTGGGTCCTCTGTGGCCTTTCTTCTGTACTTAAAAGTGAGGAAATAGTTGTTACTTCAACACGTGTAGTTCAGCTGCTAAATGGACCTTGTTACAACAAGTAACACCAGGGAGCTGGTGTTTCCAGAGAAGAGAGTTAATACGTGAATGACATGCACTTTCATTAATTTTTGGTTGGTTTTGGTTTTTTTTTCCTTTCTGGGAATGAGGTTAGTCTACTAGTATGATGCCTGTTTGTGCCTGAGGCAAAAGAGGAGTTACATGCTAGATACAAGTGGGCAGGATGTGGAGGAGGAGAAGATACATATTCCACAAAGTGATCTGTTCAGTAAACTGGGCAATGACTACTTCTTTACTCAAAGGCCCTGATACAGAAAAGTAAAACTTAGCTTTAGTATATCTTAATTAACCTCAGCATATTTAAGTGTTTGTCTGTGAACTGTTGCCGTAACATGGAGGGCTGTACAGATTGCATCTATAGGCAAGGGTGAGTGTTAGCAAGTGCTTTGAATTTATCAATGGGCAGAGAAAGAGTACTACATGCTGAAAGCCCAGGTCCCTACCCAGGACTCCTCTCTTCCCTGTATGTTACACCTCTGTATTTTACTAATATGATTATATAACATTTGTATACAACTATTCTCTGAAAGTAAATAAGATCTATACATAACGGATAAGAATGGGCTCTCTTTCCATGGATTTTCATCTTGATTTTATATCTATACATTTGACTATCTGGAATCAGAGATGACTGAGAGAATTGGACACCACAAGAAAAAATGAGGTGATTTTCATCAACTGAACATCTAGTTCTTTTCCTTTAAGAAAATACAAAAAGCAAGAAAATATTAATATGACATAGATAGTTTAAAAAGATGGATAACAGAAGGCATTAATGTGCAAAATTTTTATCATTTTATTGGTATGTGGGATGCAGAACAGGAACACAGGTATTCAGTCCAATTATGGTTTGGCAATTGCCAATATGACAAAAATTAGCATTAATTTTGTATATATTTCAGATAACTTAGTATATAAAATACTTAGCCAAGGAGGGAAAATAAATGAAGATCGAGTTCCATCTCTCACTCCCCAAAATCTCCTCTCTCTGTTGCTCCTGGACTGGTGTGCTTTGAATTTCAGAGCCCTTCCGCTTCTCTGACTGTCTATTACTAACCTAGAAGCTCAATTCCCATTATCCTCATCCTAATTCTTTTCCAAGCTCTACATTTATTTTAAGACATGGACAAAGAAATCTACCTGAAAGTATAAAGAAAAAAGTATGACAAGACATAGACTTACCTTGACGCTCTCCCTTTAGCACTGTTGTATAGTTGTAATTGAAGTGTCTTTTTAAAAAGTGTGAATTGTATTTTATTTTTTTTTTTTTGCCACAGATCAGCTTGGAAAGGAAATGCAGTAACTCATTGCCTTTTTTTGCACATTTGCAACTGTAATTATTTTTTTGTGCTTTAGGATCTTTACAGCCCATAGCGTGTGCTGCATGGGGCACTCATGGGAATCTGATGTGGAGGTAAATTGGGTAGAGTTCACATAAAT
Source organism: Aegotheles bennettii (assembly GCA_013398125.1). Lineage (NCBI taxonomy): Eukaryota > Metazoa > Chordata > Aves > Caprimulgiformes > Aegothelidae > Aegotheles > Aegotheles bennettii. The sequence continues at coordinate 27,650 of VZRW01011306.1, read as the reverse complement.
TCTGCCATATATATTGGAAAGACTTATACAGACTTCAAGACAATCATATTGCTAATTTTCACCTATGAAACATAAAGTGGCCTCCCCAGTGGTAGTAGGTAGGTTTTTGTATGATCCTCATATACAAAAGCAAGCCACTGTATTGATAAAAATTATGGATTTGGAAGAATTGTAAGCTTACAGGGGGCTGGGAACTCTTTCACTGCATCTGCAGATCCTAGCACAATGATTTATAATTTTGGCTGAGGCTTATACACATTGTCACAGTATAATTATAATCAGTAAGTATAATAAAAAACATCTTCAGTAGAGTACCCATATCACCTGTAACATTCTTTGCTTCCTTCTAGTAGACCTAAGACTGTTTAATGGAAAAAAATTGATTTACCAATTTAATGTGTTAATGCTACAATTAGATAAAAAGAGAACATTGTGTTTGTATATTAGTCATGGGAGGTTGGATGCAATTTATTGTTTTACAATTCTAACTCTTCCCTCAAGCTTCCAGACAGCATTTCAGAAAGAAAATCTGAGCCTTGAGTTTTCAGCTGCCACGAAAATAAGCATAGGCTATATGATCCAAAAAGATACATTTTTTAAATGACGCAGATGATGGTTGCACTATTTAAAATGTCTTATTGGCAAGACTATACCAGTTTAACCACACAGAGTGAAAATGTCCCAAAAATACTGATCAACAAAGGCATAAAATTTATATAACTTGGGTGTAGATAGTTTGGGTTTACATGATGCTGCCAAGTTATTTTTATCATTGTAGACTAGGCCCTGGCCAAAAGTTAGGAATAAAATATAAGCATATGTAAATGTCTAAGATCTGTTACGTTTGAGCTAAACTCAAACTGTTGACATTCCCATGTCTAAGTTCAGAAGCTATCAATTTTATGGCATTTTCAAACCTTCGTATAAGTTAATGTCTGTAAATAGCACAAGAAACAAAAGAATAAACAAAACAGAAGTCCAGAGTGAAACATCAGGCTTTTGGAGAGCTCAAGAGATTTTTTTCTTTTCTATTTCCAATAGTTGAGAAAGTATAACCATATACCTGGCTATCCATTTGGTCAACCATTGATAATAAATAACAAGGGTCTGGTTCTGATTTTCAGTGGAAGAATGTTGCTTTTTTACACAATGAAGATTACTTTAAAACTTGACTTAGAAGTACATCAATAGTTATCAGGGAAGCATTGTCTTGGTTTATGACAATGGGATATTGAGGTAATCTATTTATTCACAACCAATGTTCTGTTTGATTCTAGTAACTCATGTCTGTATGAACTGGTATCAGCCTGTAAATTGCATTTGAATATTGGTTTGCCTGTTTGTTGTGAAATCAATTTGACTTAATCTTGGACTGAAAACATAAAGGACTAGTCGCACGTCTAATGAGAAAACTTAAACTTTTGTGGTCTTCTACACACGGAAGCCCTTCAACAAAGTGGACAACTGGTCAGGACCAGTCCTTTGTTTCAAGGCTGAACTGTGGAATGAAGACAGCTAGGCAATAGGATATTGACTCTGATACCTCAATAGTATCATGCCCTGACAGAACCATATGCTGTTTCTGATAGAGAAGGCCATTTTGTGTGAGGGAGAAGAAATACACTGTAAGAAACAGTGCTTCTTTAGAATGACTTTGTAAATGCTCCGCTTAAACTCTGGGTGAACATGAAGTTAACTAAAATCTGACTGTAGCCCATAGTATACACTAATCTTTCTCTAACTGTTAACACATGAACGTATGCTTCTTCCATACACACGCAATTTAGTGAAAGAGCAAACTCCAACTGTGGAGAGATTTCTGGAGATATAATAGCAAACATGGTTTATAAAAGCATGAAATAGAAAGTTGCAAAATTTTGCTACATATTCATGAGTTAGAGGGTCTCATGATGCTTATGAATATAGAGTATGCATAAATCGTAGGTTAAGATCTAGATTCTACTAAAGAATTCAGCAACTTACTCAGACTAGTTTTTGTCTCCTAACAGAACTTTATTACATGAATGGGTGCTGGAGTCACTAGGGCTATTCTAGTCTTCAGTGATTTTATGTTATATGTTAATGAATTCACCAACAAACTTCACAGTAGCACTTTTGTCATGTGTTCATTGACTAGGTATATTGTTGCACAGTACAAAAGTATAAAAAATTTTGCCCTTTTGGACTACCCTTTTTAAACTGAAGAGACATTTAAAGAGGAAAAAACTCACTTTGAGTTAACAGAATATGACTCTCATTATAGGAACAACCTCTTTAATCCTTCTCGTGATCTCCAGAAGGGTATAGCGTTGATGATAGGGGAGGGAACGCATGTGGGAGAAACATAGCACACAACATTGAAAGACCACCTCTAAATAGTTCTCTAGTATCTCTATAGAAAAAGCACAGCTCATTTAAAATGCGAATATAGCAGGCATAAACTTCAGTACAGCCACTTGTCTGAGAATGGAGCAGAAGTGTTTACTTTTTTTTCCCTCTACTATGAGGAATAATTTATAACAATATTCATTCTGTCTAAGCAGTCTCTGGCACCAGAGTATGCATATCAGCAATTGAAATACAGTCATTCGTTATTGGCACTTCAGGCCAATAAAGTTTATTTCACTTGGAGTGCTGACATGGCTGTATGCACACAAGGCTCTGAGAACTGACAGGTGGAACATCATTAAAGAATATTTACTTTCTCTCTTTTTTTTTTAATCTTTCCTCTTTGGTGGAACATTAGTGAATTTAAGAATGCTAGTTACCTCCTAAAACATGAAAGCAAAACTGGCAAAATCTATTTTTGTATTTTCCTCCATGTATATCCCAAGTAACAAAAAACAGTGAAGATTAAACCGTGCAACAAATTCAGCAAATAAAAAGTATTTATACTTTTCCCAGATGGCTGTGTCAGAGATTTCATAAAGGCTTTTTGTGAGTTCAAAGCTGGCTGTGTATGGAGGGGATGATTATTAATAATTTAGTACCTTTGGCAAGATCAATATGACTAATTTGTTATGTCTGCAGAGCTAATTCCTATTCCTTTGTGAACTGAAGACTTGAAAAACTGAACTAACAATTTAAAAGAAAAAGCATTTATAGGGATTAAGGGAAATTGATTGATTCTGTTTTAAGGTTAAGAATAATTGATAATCTAAGAATAAATTTAAGACTTCTTTTACAGTTGTAACATGTGCAACTTAACTTGTTACTTCATTTTTTTTAGTGCTAGAAGTGGTTTCTGAAAATTGGACTTCACAATTGACGCACATTTGAGTTTTTTAAAAAACTTACTCTTGCAGTAGCCCCTTTCTGGTCTGATTCTGTGATAGAGACCCTGTAGAAGGAGTCCTGAGCAGTCCTTACTGTGAAGTTACATAGTTTAATACAGACCAGAGGAATATGGGAAGGAAGTTTAGTTCCAGCAAAAAGGGAGGGGTTTTGCAAGAAACTAATCTTCTTCTCCAATTCTTTCCTGGACTATTCAAGCCAATGAGCAAAGTTCATCCCAAAGTAACAGTGTATGCCCTTCATAGAGGTTTCTGTGCTGGCTCAGACTCAATAGGAAGAGCCCTGAAGAGCAAATGTCACAGACAAAGGTTTGAAAGGACAGAAAGCAGCCACACCCTCTCATTTACTGAAAAGTAAAGGACCAAGTACAAATTTATGGCATTTCATACCAGGCACTGCTACCAGTGGTATTCCTATCCATCTACTACATCCGCTCAATCTGCCACCTAAAGCTCTCTCATATGCTCAGCTTAAAATCCTTGGTGTGAACCTTTCCCAAATGACAGACTCTTTGATCAGCAGTCCTCCCTTTTTTCCTGGTGGCAGTCATCACAGTTACAAAGCAGGACTGATTTCCTGATCTTTCTCATTGGTCTGCATTGTCATGATCTTTGCATTAGCGTTTCATGCCTTCAGGTCATTCGTTATGGAACAGAATGCCTATCTCTCTGCCATTGTTGTGAATGGGTTTTTTGCCATGTAATGATGGGAAAGAAACTCTCTGCAGCATGGATTAAAAGGAAAGGCAGAAATAGGATATTTTGTGCAGAAAGAGAACAAAAAAAAAGCACATGGAAAAATTGGATCAAACTCAAGAGAAAATTTCCAAGAGAAATTAATAATGAAGTCAATCTCTTGTGATGTTTACAGCTATTAAGTAAAGAACAGAGTATTATATTTGGTTATAGCAAATACAAAAAACATTATTACCTGAATGTCAGTTTTTAGAGTGTGCTAGAATGGGTTTCATTTCATACAAAGTGGAATCAAAGCTGAAGAATTATTGCAAAATGTTTGAATAATACAGTTTAAGTAACTACACTGTACAGTGCAGGGGAATTAAAACTTGCAGAACACAGCTTGAAGAAAAGTCAGCATGGACCAGCTGCATTTTGGTCAAGGAAATATATTACACTGCTGTAATTAAAATACATGTGTAAAATTTTAGTTCTCACTCACTAGCAAAGGGCTGTGAAGCACAAATAATTTCAATGTTCTATTAACACCTGAATCCTGCAAGGAAAGTTACACTCGCAGCTGTCCCTATTAACATGTTCAGCCAGTTTCTTTTCTTTTTGCAGGAAGTTGGTTACTGGTTTTTTTGGTTATTTGTTTTATTTTAATAATTGCCAAATGTGTAGGGAGGAGTGGGCATTCAGACGATTTTCTAAATTTTTATAGACTCTATTTGCATGCAAGTACATCACTAGCACAAACGTATATATATACATGTCTCTAAAAGCAGTAAAGCCATTTTAGCTCAACATCTGGTTGGTTTGGCTTGTAAAGTGTGCAGAATAGCATTCTGGAGATTAGAACTGTTACATTGTTTTTCATGCAAAAGTAGTAAGTAAATAAATTATTAGAAAAAAAATGGAATAGCCAGTGTAAAATAAAGTTATTTTCAATGTATATGAAGCAATTTAATTTTTAATTGCAGTGATATTTGGTTTAATAAATTTCCTAAATAAAAGAAAGCCAATGAAAAGAATTCTTTGTAATGGTGTAAAAATATCTAGTATAACACAAGGACAACTATGATCCTTTGTTTATTAGCAAGAATCTTCACACACATGTACACACCTAATTTACTCCTTTGTGTGCAGGTGTAAGATGTATAAACTTTTCACATTCACTTTGAAATGATATAAAAAATAACTGTGCAAAACAGCAGAGAATCTAGATCCTGTATGTACAGTAGAGAACAATGATTTTTACTTCATCATATCTTAGCTCTCTTCTGGCACCTCATTCATACCTTTTAAATACACCTCATGCTATGCTAGAGATAGGTACAGATAGCTGGGGAAGGTCTGAAAGAAGCAGGAGAAACAACACTGCATCACCTGGAACAGAGCAACAAGAGCCTTGCAGAGCTGGTGTCATCTCTTACCTATGAACTGTTTCTGGAGGTCACCTTCTGTTTAGTTCTGTGTGGATGTACCTCCTATGTCTCAGCCACATGAAGATTTTCCTATGCATCCCATAGGGCAAGTACAGCTGCAGACTCCTTCTCCAAAGAATCTCCTTATAAACTCAAATTCATTTGAAGTTATGCTTCAATTCACCTCTTAGGAAAGGCCAACAGTAGATTGTTAGCCAATTTTGCTTTGTACTATGCTGTGTGAGTAATTATGTTGAGGCACATTGTATTTATCTTGACAGAGAAAAGAAATTACTAACTATCAAGAAGATTTAATTGCACTTATTTTAAATCAATATAAAATATTTAAATAATTTCTATTATCTCTACCTCACAGAATTCTTTAGCTTTCAGTCTATTTTGTTAACTTTTTGATTAGTTTAGCAGAGCTAATCAATAGATCAGTTTCCATGTATAGAATCAGCAAAGCAGGGTCTTCTAAATTACACTACTAACTGAAGAACAGCCCTTTTCAGCTCATTAGACTCATTAGACAAAATTATGCTTGATTCAAGGACTTTATAAAATTTTTCTCAGATGACAGAATTTTCTTCTCTATCAAATTTAGCTTAATAGTAGATTATTTAGAGATAAGTAAGGAAACAATCTCCAGCTTTCCACCAGAGACACTAATTTGTTTCACTTAGCTCTGAGTGTGCCGAGAACGTCTTCACACTTTCTGAGGATCTGGATTGTGCCATTTAAGCACAGACATATTCTGAGTAAAACTCCAGCACCAAGCCCTGAAGGAGCACAGAAAACACACTGTATATAACCGTAAAGGGGAGATATGGAGCAGTTCCTCTAATCTTTGACTCTTCCTGGTTTCAGATTCGTTGTCTCCTGATAAGGAAGGAAGTTAATTGTTTTGTTCAGGAGCACTGAGCAGTCTTTGCTTCATTCATTCCTCATCCAGTACATGTAGGTAAGGAGCAGGAAGATGCTATTCCTAGACACTGCAGTTATTTTTACTTTTTCACCATTGTAGTTTTATTGCCTTGGTAGCTTGCAAATCATTTCATGTCCTACAGTTATCCCAGAGTATGTTATGTACACATCCATGCAGCAAGAACATTTTTCACTATGAAATGATTGTTCCTGATAGAAATCTCCATTTGTAAAAATACCAAGCTCAGGGAGGATACATAATTTCCCAAAGAAGGAAGCCTTTTTCTATAATAGAAGCTCAGAAAATGGCTTGAATTCTCCTAAAGGCAGGTCATTTCATCTAACTAACTGTTACTGCAGAGTTGTAGAAAAGCAAGTATTTCTGGGTAACTTGACCAGAGGGAAAACAATTAGACTACATTACTGAACTGCAGTAATATGTTTTCTTGGCAGCAAATATGCCTCTGTGGTTGCCACCACATATAATGTACCCTCTTTAAAGACCAAAGGCTGGAAAAACAAACAATCAGAAGTGTACAGGACTGAGTCCCACACATTGAATACATGTTAGAAAACTGTATTTCAGTTATGGATTCATAAGCTTGTTTTATCTCATTTCATACATACTCAGACCTGCCATTTCAGATGCTTTATTTTAGTTTGAGAATCTGCTTCATTTTTCAAAGCTCACCTAAATCATTATTAAATTGCCCTAATTTATTTGCAGAATGATGGAAAAGAAGCAGCAAGGAAGCTTGCTGAAAAGACCAGTGGGGAAAAAAAAGGTATTATGGATATAAGAGACATACATTTTATATAGATTATAAACACCTTTTCTATGCCTAAATGCATGTGCAATGTAGTTAGAACTTAATATTAAGTCTGAAACATCCATTGCTCAGTTTAGAAAAAGCACCTTTAAGATTACCTATGCAACTTTCATAGAAACATAGAATGGTTTGTTTGGAAAGGACCTTAAGGATCACTTAGTTCCAACCCCCTCGTCATGGGCAGGGACACCTCCCATTAGACCAGGTTGCTCAAAGCCCCATTCAACCTGGCCTTCAACACTTCCAGGGAGGGGACATCCACAACCTATTTGGGTAACATCTGCCACTGTCTCACCACCTTCACAGTAAAGAATTCTTGTGTATTTACATTAGGACATGAACTTTAATTACATGACTATGTACTCTTGTTTTTAAGAGCCCTTTATTGCTTAATGCAAATGATAGAATATAGTTACTCATTCGAGAAACTGTTTAGCACTGTGCTTTATGTTACTCAAGTGTAGCTATCAGTCAAAAAGCCCAATGTCCCAGCCTTTATCTGCTTCCAAGAATCCCTATCCTATACATAGGTAGAATATTAATTTTAAGGTTAGTACCACTTATGGTGTATGATAATAGAAATTAATGCTTGGATGCTTCACAAACATTCCTGAATTTGTTTCTGTAACATCACTATTAGTCAAGGGCATTGTAACCTCCAATTTGCAAATGTGAGAGCTAGATAAAGGAGAAGGGTTAGATGTTTAAAGGTCAGAGTATCCATGGTGATTTAAGGTTCCCATTCAGGACATATATTTAATTTCACTGAGAAGCTGATGTTATACAGCTCTTCATGTTTTTCAAGTTCAGGTTTCAGTAAGTTCAGTTGCAGTTCTGAGAGTAGAGTATTTCTCATAGGTCCTTATGTCTCATACTGGACACGTAGGACATGAGGACATGCAACTAGTTATGACCTCACAAAAAGTCTGGCTTGCATGGCTGACTTAGCACCACACAGATACCTTTGGAAGAGGGAGGGAAGGAATGAAATTCCTCAGAATCATAGTCAAAAATGTCAACAAGGAAATCCTTCCTTTTCTTTTTGATGTCCCATTTTAGTCACAAGCAACCTCTTTTAATAATAAGACCTGATTCACCCTTTGAATATGTCTCTCGTATATTGAATACACCAGAATTCTTGTGGAAATGATCACATCACTAAAGACTATATCATAATGCATATGTGCAATGAGGCTGAATTAATGCTACCTGAATAATTTTACCCTGGAATTTTGTAACATCTGAGTCCTTTAAGTTTTGGTTTTGTTTTCTTTCTTATATGTAGGTATGTATCTGTGTACATGTTTTGTGTGTGTATATGTGATTTCCTTTCAGTTGCAACCTGAAAGGAGAGTCATTCCATCTCAGGGCCTAACAATGCATCCCCATGGGTCCTGAGCAGTGATTAGGGTCTTGAGCTAAGGAAGTAACTAAGAGATAGCAATTGCAGTTTTTTATGCTCTGTGCACAAGAAATAACTGCAAATGTTTCCCACATAAACTGTTTCTACCAGCAGCATAAAGTATTTCTATCAACAGATAGAAGAAAAAATTTGCTGATAGAAGACATTCAGAATTTAAAAAAATCAAGAGTCCATGCTGGTTTCTAGCAGGATCTTCTGTTCACCCAAACCTTGACTCATTTTGCATTGTTGTCTCTAATCATCCTATTGCAATTTCACCATCCTGGGCTCTCATTCCCTCCTGCTTTCCTCTTTAATTGTTCTTAGTCTCAACATGACTGGTTTGTTATCTCTCCGAGACTTTTGAAATCACTAAACCAGAAAAAAACCCCTCTTCTGTCCTACTGTTCCTATCATGTCGTTTTCACAGACTAGTTATATAGTCAGTCCCCACAATACTTGGTCTGTTCCATTCTACCTGTGATTTCCGAACATGCCTTCTCCCAGTCTGGTATATTATGATCCAGGTTTACTCTTTGCCTCAGAAAGCTATCTAATCTCAATGGTCATTCTTTTCTAGCAAGCCAGATGTCATTTCTTCCACTATTTTCTTGATTTATGTTATTTTTCTCATCAGAACAATCTGTACTTCATCTCTTCACCAACTCATGGGTCTAGTTGCTCACACACTAGACTCCAGTCTCATTGTCCACAGCAAATCTCATGCAGATTGGTTTCCCTCAGGCATCCATTCTTATACTTGATTAGTCCAATTTTCCGTTTTCCATCTGTCAACCCTATTTCTCCCCCTCTCTAATCCTATTGTCACTTGTATTTCTTCTTTAATACAATCTTATTCCTCCCTCACTCTTCTTGTACTGTTTGGGGAAGAGCCTGAGAGAGGGCCAGGGCAGATCACTCAAACTACAGGATCAGCAGACTCACTACCTGTAGTTGTGATGATAGGCTCAGTATTCGTGCTAGGACATTTGCATAGGTATGATCCTATACAGAGTTTCTTGAGAATTAGCCAAAGCAGGCCTTATAAAAGATAAATGCAGCAGGCAGATGTACTGTCCACACTAGAATATGCTTACAAGGTTGAGTCTGAAGCAATGTGAATCGTTTTCCTAAATAGCAGAGGTAAAAGAAAGGGAGCAAAAGAAGACTTATTTATAGATCATGGGCTCTTCCTATGCCATAAGAGGGACAAGGTATGTAAAAGTCCAGATCAGGATGCAAGCACAATGTAATATATAAGTATCTTGACCTCTGTAAAAATATGAGGGTAAAAAAACTTGCAAGGTCTTATTGGTCTCACAAATCTTTGTGATGTTGTGCCAATACATGGCAAGAGCATACAAGAGTTAGACCTCTACTCTAAATGCTGGATTTTGTCCATGGTTGTTCTCTGAAAGAAAATGATGCTGGAGTCTCTGGACACCAGATTCGCCAGCCCCAAGGTCTCCAAGGTTACAACAGTGGCAAAAAGATTGAACTAGCAATTGGTACACACAAAGGTTCAAGCTCAGAAAAAAAGCAACTGTTGCTTTTAATGTCTTCTTTGGGTTTTCACATTTGACCTGTTAAGTCCAGACAGATTTAAAACTCAGGCAAATAGGTACAGCCTTTCTTGAGGGTGGCAAAACTCACATCCTTGATATAAAGGCTTTTTCCTTCAGATAACTTCTACTTTCTTTCAAAGAAAAGATTTCTCTTGTTTAATATGAACCAAGCAATACATTTTTCTCAAGCTTCATTCTCAGAAATATCCAAATCATTATGACTTAAATTAAAATATATATAAAAATAATGTAATTCTGCCTAAGAAAGGCAACCAGCTTTTGAATTGTCAGTTCAATTATTTAAAACACAACAAAATTATAGGTGGCAGAATGCAGCATCTTATAATGGGAAACTCAATAAAAGACACTGGTACTACTTCCATCTCTAACACTGAAACTAATTTAGAGTGCTTTTTTCCTAGAGGGTGTTTTACCTGTTTTGGGATTGTTTCTTTGTTTGTTTTTTTTTACTTTTTATCACCACCGAAGAAAACAAACAAAAAAAACAAACACAGCACGCACACACACAAAAAAAAACAAAACAAAATCAAAAACCACAGAGTACAACTCACTGCTTAAATTCAGATTGTAAGGAATAAAAAGTGTTGCAAACTGGATCACAATTACTGAAAGTTGATCTGAAGAAATATTCAACAGCTGCCTGCCTGAATGGCTACAGAAGGGATCTCCCTTTACAGAACAGAGTAGTTTTAGCACTCCCTTCTAGTGAATCTACCCATCCAAAAAATTCAACAGTAGCAAGAATTTCCAGTATCAGCAGTGCACAATTTTTTGTTTTATAGATTTTCAATCAAAACCTTTACATTTTGAACTTCAAATATGTATGCATTTTCAGGTCCAAGCCCATGCAGGAAATATTCAGGGATGGAGGGGGTAGGCAATGTTCCATTTTTTCATTTTCTTCTAAAATATTCAAAGATAATTCTAAATGCTTCTGGAATCTCTTTCAATAATCTGCTTTCTAGGATCTTATCTACAATGGGATTTACTGAATGGCATAGCTCTATCCCTTTCATAGACTCATGTACAGGTTTCCCTATTGTGCCTCACCCCAGCACAGCTTGTTTTCCAGCAAAATCACAGCTGTAAATCTCCTGTTAAACTTTTCAAAACACTGTCTTGACAGCACACAGTTTTCATTATCATGGTCCTGTTCAAACCTTGACATGACCTGGGTTATGGGACATGGTCAAGCTCTAACAGCTGGATCTAAAACAGCTCAGTGGAGAGTGGAAAATCAAACAGTAGGAAAGATCTGAGGAATGCTGGGAAGCTACAGGTGGCAGAGCTCTCACAAGCTGATAACCTTGGAAGTATCCTTACACTTTATCTGCCTAAAACCTCTTTTATCAGTTTTGTTGAGGGATTAAATACTTTGTTTTGGAAAAATGAAATCAAAATTAGATGGAAAATAAACTGACGCCATTTGGAAGATTAGGATGCATTTAAGGGCTAGACATTTTGTCTGCCTAATTTAAATACCTGCTTTACCTCTCAAAATATATATGTGTGTATACACATGAACATATATACATATATGTGTATGCATGTATGATTTTGTTTATGTAAACCCTGATTTGCACACTGATAGCATAGTCAATTATTTCCAGTCATAAGTGTTTGAATTCTTTCTCTCAAGTGTAACTATTTGCATGTGATCTCAAACCTCACAATATTTAATCTAGTTATCCTCAAAACACTCCTGAAAGGCTGAAACTTCTCCTGTGGCTGGAGAACTAAACCACAGGGAGCCACAGTCGAAGTGATTTACAAAAGTAAAATCTCAGATGGAATAGGAACTGAAATAGGATGAGCAAGGGCTTCAAACGCTTGCTGTCTTTTGATATTAAAATAAAGGCAAAATGGAATGCATTTTTTAACTTAAATATGAGTACATTTAATATCAAAATGGATATTCTATAAACTAAAAATCCTATGATTCAAAGCCATTCTTAAGCCTTTATTTATTTAGGAATTAAATTATAGTATATAAGTAGATGTATTTGCAAAAGACTTTGAAAAGTATACAAAACTTTTCAAGAATCTCTTTGTTCTTTTGAAGACAGAATTTGGATAGGATTTTTTCCCAAGATTCTCAAGCTCCTTCTAAATTCTGCTCCCCATCACTTATGTGCGAGTTCATTATTTTACAATCCGGTCTCACTGTGTCCGTGCAAATCCATATCAATTACACTATTCAAATTGTATTTCATTGATACTGAGAACATCAGACAGAAAAATTAAACCTGGATATTGCTAAAAAGGGCAACAGTCATAGCAAAAGCAGGAATAAAAAAGAAAGGAGAATTAGGGAAGGAAGGCTCTGCAGAGAAATCTGGACAGGCTGGATTGATAGGAGTTTAAAAATAAGTTTCCAGATGTGAGCCTAATTTATATATTCTTTCCTGTAATGACTGAAGGTTTTAATCACTTTACATCAGAAGCAATAGTTGATGTCCATTGTCCATTTTTGAAAGCTCCAGAGGTTCACATCTCAACTTAGTTCTTTTACTACTAGCAGACACCTATGGGCATCCTTCTATTCACTTATAAGAGGCTATGGTCTGAAGTGCTGTATCTGAGAACATTTCCAATACTGTTTTGGTGGCTGCCTGAAAGATCTTTACTCAGATTTCAAGCTTTCCTCCCTGGCTTTTCTCTAGAGGGGAACCCAAGTACAGAGGGTTAAAGAGAACCACAGCATTCTAAGAGACTGGGACCTACGTGCCCCCAGAGAGGGATCAGCTGGAAAATTAAATAATATTTTGTTAACAGATGGTCTTTCATGTGATAGATGAAACATATGGATAAAGGAAGATCAAGAAGTTTAAAAAGCTGATGCCTATGATGAATTATTTCTAAGGTACACAGAACATTCCACTTTATATTTCTCTCAAAAGTATTAAAAAACTTAGGGAAATAAAAAAAAATAAATAAAAGGATGAAAAAATGCCACTTCATATTTGTTTTGTCTATCTTTGACTTGTTTTTCTATCAGAATTGAATTTACCTGCACTTTTAATCTGCTAGAAAAATACATTATTAAGTTCTCTGCATATTTTAACACTTCTCTGCTAGTATAAGATCTTTACAGAGAGTTTGTTGGATACTTTATTGTATTCTGAATGAGTCAGCTCAAGAAGTCCTATTCTTTCATCCTACATAGATCAGACTGGTTAGCCTCAGCCAACTGCTCAACAACCCAAAGTCTCAAAGTAATGTTATCTGTTTTATGTGAAGTTATGCAGATACCTCTGCTGTCACCTGTCTTGTTCAGTGTGTACATGAGGTTGCCTGGATAATTAGGATGGAAATCTGTGCTGCACTGACACAGCACACAGATCTATGTTTCTTTCTAAGCAAACCAGCAAACCCAGATGGCACAATGTCTTTGCCTTCACAGTGTCTGGGTCCATTTGAGACTTGGCACTCAGATCAGACAAAAGAGAGATTATCTAGAGAGACAGAAGGGGGAGGAGGTGGGCAGTAAAAAGGAATGGCAGGAATTCTTTTTGCTCCCATAGCCATAACTATAGCTCAGCCTTATCAAAGAAGCTCATAGTATAAAGCTGTGCCATGTAACTAATTGTTCTTGGTTATTTCAACATCATCTTGGGTCAAAACCACTCTTTTACAAAGCATAGCTCTTTGCAAGATAAGAAAAAAACAAAACGAAACAAAACAAAACAGAAACCAAACCAGCCAAAAACAAGTTAGTTTTGTAAATGCTTCAGTATGCAGCTCAACATGCTGATTCAAATCTGTACGTACTTGAGTTGTAACTGCATGAAAGAAAACCCTTTCGTTCATGTGTTAGGGCAGCAATTCTTTCTAGATGTATCACTCTGAAGTGTGATATCCTGATATTAGACCAGGAAGCACTTTGTTTGGAAGCCATGGTAGGTGCTATCCCCATGTCCTGTCACATCTCAAGGGCTGAGGTGATGGATGGACAGTATGCTAATCAGCAGACAATGTGTGTTCCTTCTTGTTCAGTATGAATTTCATAATGGTTAAGGCTTTACACAATTCAGAAAATCCTCTTGATTCTGAAATAAAAATAGCTCATGTAGACACATCTTTATCTCATATGAAATGATTTTGGAGAAACACCCTATCAAAGAAAAAGTGAGATCATTCCTGTGGCCATTCTGAAGTAGCTAAAACCAGAGAAACTTCAGTTATCATGTCAAGGTGTTTGAACTACTAATATTTCTTCCTAGCAGCACTTACTCATTCAGACTTAACACTGTTGTAATACCATCACATGGTTTGTATCCTGCTATCTTGGGACTGTCATAAACAGACAGGCTCCTGTCTGCTCATATTGTGACGTTTAGAAGTATCCTGGGACAACCATTAGCCTGTGACATAGTCTATATCACCTTCGTGCTTATGGATCAGTGGACATTTTACATATGTATCTCAAAGAAAAAAGTCCTTAGGGAAAGGAGTCTGAAACTAGACATTTCTGAAAAATTCAGTTGACTTTCCTGAAACACTTTCTCCTACACAAATTATGAACCAATTTTGAATCTCACCAATTCATTTCAATGAAATTAGTCATCAGACAAAATCCATGCAGTTGATATTTATAGAGAAGAATAACAGTAAAAATTTTAAAAATGTGCTGATCCTATAATTCTCGACTTGAAATAGTTTAAAGAACTGTGCGGAATAACCAAGATGGAGAGGCAAATTTAAAATATATCAGTATAAAATAGTTCTTTCTGTAACTCCATACCCCTCTTTCAGTTTTTTTCTACACCATTTTTCAGGTTAATTATCTCCCTCCTAACCTTTAATAAACAAAAAGGGATGAAGATCTATATCAGCAATATTTTTTTCTGCTTTCTATGACTTTTAGCTAAATGTATGCTTGTTATGCAGAAGCACTAGAGCATGTTAATTTCTCTTGGAAAAATGACATTCAACAAACAAGAAAAAGACATGGATAATAATGTATATATATATGCTCATTAATGCTGTATATATATCTGTTTATTAATGCTAGGCACACAAACATGCACAAGCAGTATTTCTGGTAGCCCTGTGCGAAAGTTACTGTTGATGCACACAAATCTGAGTACAGAGCACTTCCAATTTCAATAATTGACTACATGGTCTACTTCTCCAGTCCCTTGTGGAAGTTCATGGGGACACGCATCTGGCACAACATTAATCATATTTGTTCTGACACACAACAGTAGACCAACAATTTCCCTTGGCAGACTACTTTCTATTACCCTATATAAAAATGGCTGACATCTTCAAAATTCTAATGTGAGATATAACAATTCTTATAAGAGCTTGGATGACTTCCAAATATTTTTAAATGTACTCAACAGATTGTGAAATATACTCAGTATATGGTTATAAAAGCAATATGCTAACTTTCTTTGCTGTTGCATGCCTTGTAATCTATACTGGCAGAGATTAAATATAAGCAGATGAAGAAATGTCCCTAAAATATTGGTTTATTTTTATTTCATTTGCTTAATTGTTCTTTTTTCTTCCACCATTTCTTACACCTTAATTGAACAAAATAAAATATCTTTACAGTAGCTACATCAGTTTGCACTACTCAAAAGTCTGGCCCATTGCATTTTGAGCCAGAAAATGAAATTATGACTGGATTACAGGAATGAAACTCTAAACCAGTTGGACTGTGGAAATACTTTTTCTTTCTTATTACATTGTGATGAAAATGTTTTAAAATTTTGCCTCTACCTATTCTTTAGATATTTTCTTAACAGAATATCTTCAATTTAAAAGTAATCTGGTTTTATCACAAGCTTTATCATAACTGAGACACCAATATTCTTAGTTGAATATAAGAGACACACACTTATGATCTATATAGAACAGATTTACCTTCTAATATGTAGACTCTGAATTAGAGCTGTGGTATATTATTCCTTGAACAAAATTATCTACAGACACAAAAAAATCACAATTGGACATTTCTTCTTCAGTCATTTTAATGTGACTGAAGTTAAAAAAAAAAAAAAAGAAGAAGAAAATGAAGCAAAGCAAATCAAAGTGAGGAAGGAGCGGAGAAAGGAGTGAAGTGAGGAATGTGGAGAGGTAGGAGGAAAGGAAGGGAGGAGGGAAGGAAGGAAAACAGGAAGGGGTGAAGGTAGACAAGAAACAGGAGAAGGAAGACCAGAGAGCGGGTAGGGACATGAATCAAGTGAATTTCTGAAAGTTCTAAGAGTTACTTTTGAATCGTGGTCAAAGAATAAGAAACAGATCTATGTAATGCTACAGTTAGCTAACAGAACTTCTATCCCTAAGTATTTCTGTTATTTATAGACCAAAGCCCTTAATAACTACAAATGCAAACAATTCATTGAATAAATCTAATACTAGTGTTAAAAAATATAGAACCGAGTATCTTCTTTCTCCAAAATACTGGAATCTGAATTTAGACACTAATGGGATATTTAATCCCCAGAAACAAAAAATAGAGATTCCAGGTCACTGAGAAGTTCTATGAAACAGATTTTGCACTTCCATCTAATAATCTTCAGATTTCAGGCAAATTTTCATAGCCAGCCACTGAAACAATTTAAAAACATTATTCAGAACATCAGGTTCTATGAAAATCTGAAGCAGTCTTAGGTTAAATCAAGCAGCAAACTCTTGAAGTGTTTATATTATGCTTTATAAAATATAATTCTTATTCTGATAAGCATCTTGGTGCTATTGTATTATATGCAGTCCATAATACAAATAATGAGCTATTGCTTTATATAACAATACAAAACAATTTTTTTAGTAATAGAATTGTAACTGATCTCATGTATTAATTTTTGTTAATACAGAGCCACTTCTTACTGTGCATTTAATTTTTTAAATCAGTTTTATTCTTTTTTATACCTTTTTTTATTAATTTTTCTGGACAAGTTAGGCCAGACACACAAACCATTATAAAACCTTTATGACAAATATCACTTTATTACTTGCACGGTTATGGGCATTAAACCTGTGGCACACTTGGTAGAACAATGCCAAGAGTTGAGCAAATATAAACTGTTGGGAAAGTAATAGTAAGCTGTGGAACCTTGCAGTAAGTTCAACTAATTTACTGATAATTTGTTCTTAAACTCTGTGCCTGCTGAATATAAGTCATTGTCTTATTATAACTATGAGATACACAAATTGCTGCAAAAAACAAATGAAGCCTAATAAGGGAACTCAGCTGAACCAGTGGCCAGCAAATTACCTGTGATGGGACCTCTTCCAGTTCATAGCAGTATCAGTTCATGGATGAATTATTGAAACATGCAAAATGGTTATATCATGAGGGTTGGATGGACATTCTTTGCACTAGATATATTATTTAGTGAAGTCTCCTTCTCAGCATGGAATAAATTATTTATAATTACCTCTTTCATATGCAAAAATACCTAATTAAATAATATTAATGAAGTAATGTATTTGAAGAGTAGCAACAAGCATTAGTTGGATAATTTGATAAGAATAATTTTTCCAAATATTTGAGCAGTTTTGACTGCAAAAACTGCACTCTACTGATGGCACTTATATGGATTCCTGCTGAAATGAATGAGACTCTGAGATTATATCTATGTTAAGATAAGACTACAAATGTTCTCTTGCACCAAGGCAATTAGGTATGAAATAAACAATTTTCATACTATGAAATACACTTAGGATCCATGACAGGGAAGCCACATGCAAACTATTATAGTCCTGGACTATGGCACTTCATGCACTATGGCCAAAAAGATTTGGATAAGAAAAAACTACAATATTGTGTGCACGATCTATATAGTGTATATATTAATGACAGTAAATATCATGTGTGTGTCTATGAAGACAGAAGGCACTTGAAGATGTATTTTTATTATGTTTCAGAGGAATCATTAGTACATAGGATTTTAAGCTGCCATTTGATACATGTGCTTATGAAGACAAGTAGAGATATCAAAGTAATATCTTTAGTCCTTTGGGTGTAAGTGCGGGCATCTTAATCTTGTGGGTTTTAGAGCATTCCTTACTGTGTCAGTTATCAAGGCCTCTAAGGAGAAGAAAATCATGGCAGAATGTCTATAACCATCTGGATGAGTATGTGACATGATGGCAAATGAACCAGTGGAACAAAACATGAGGAATCTGTACTTCTCAAATGGGCTTTACTCATGTTTTTGTGCCTGGGAGTCCCTCCTGGACAACACTAAATAAATAAATAGAATGCAAAATTTAAGCAAAAACTTAAATTAGATCGCTGGGCAGAAGGAGCACTTTATTTGTGTCAGTTTTTTCTTTTGTTTTCCTCAGTTTCAAAGATCTGGTATTTTGGAGGGGAAATATGTGATCATTAGACAGAGGTGAGACAGGCTAACTCACCTACACCTACAAATAATATATAGGGGTTGATAAATCTGGCAGAAATATAATGTGTAAAAAAAAAACCAAAACAGCAACAAACTGGCGTATTCATCCAGTAGTCTCAACACACTCTCCAAAGGAGGCTGACATCTCAGTTTTACAAACTGAGAAATTAAGACTCAAATATGTGAGTCCACTTGACCATCTTATGCTGCTGGTTGTCATTCTAACATCAGATCTAAGATTCAAATTTAAGATTTCTAATCCATTATTTTATCTGAATTCTTATCAATATTTGTCAATGGACGTGTAGAAATCTTATCTGGGAGAGCAAAGTTCAAATCCCATCTTCGCTTGACCCTTTCCTTGAGACAAATAAAAATCTCACTTTGCAAAGAGAGTGCTCAAATGAATTTTTCCTATTCAAGTTGTTCCATTCTCCATAAATAATTGAATTCTTCAGGAAAATCTAATCACTTTCTGTTCACTGAAATTTTTGTGCCCATAGGAAGAGTTTAGAAAAAAAATGTGTTAAAATTTTTTGACACAGTTAGTTACAATACCTTTGAGACAGGAACTTCTGGTTTAGTTCAGATCAAACAGACTCTATATTTGAACCTGAATCTCTTATCTGCTAGGTGCATACAAACTTTAATCACTCTGCTATTTAGAAAGGATATCATCCTTACACTGTAGAGAAACTGCTAACAAGATCAGAGAAGAATAACTTCAATATTTTTGTTTTAAAATAGAAAGGCAGCTTAGTTTTCCTGCTAAAAACATATAATGTCAAATGCCAGAAAACTTCAAAATTGTTTCATAATAAAGGGAAAGTATTTGCATTCTGCAAACCATATAGGAAAAATGTTAAAACTCATTAAAGGTCTGTTCTTATTGAAATTACCACAAAAAGCTCTACTGACATAATGAGAGATTTTTCAACAATACTGACTGCCTACCCAATGCCTATAGGTTTTCTAGATTTACCTATATTTGCAAGTAAAATTAGGGATACCTATTATTTTGAGCTGTGCTAAAAGCTACAGAAGAAAACAGATGAAAAAAAAATTGTGAGTATTCTTCATGGAGTTTCACTGCTTCATTGTTTTAAAACTATTTACTTTATTCTCAGCTATTTAGATTAAGCCATTAAAATCACTACCAAGCTAGATAATCCTTGAGAAGGAAGAAAATAAGCATATCTCAAACTTCCCAACCGACCTGCAGAAGCCTTTGGTGCTATCCCACGATGTCTTTGCTAGTTTGACTCAGTGGGAGCCATGACTGATCATTTAATTAACATTCCCTGTTCTTGCTGCTGCACTAAACATACAGTCCCAGATGTTCCATGAATAAAATAATTGTAGTGTCCTTGAGAGTGCTGTTTTTATTTGCTACTTCTCTTCCTGAATCTGTTAGGGCTCACCCCAACTCCTTTAATGCTTGGTCTGTCCACTTTTTTCTCTAAGCGGTTTATGTCCATAGGAGACCCAAGAACAGAGGATACAGGCTATCAAAGAGTTGTTCACTTCAGGGCCATGCAGATGAATGGAGATAATCCCTGAACAGATTTGCAGTCAAGAGACTATTTACTATTTACATTTTAATAGTGGAGAAAGCTTAAGAATTTTTAAGCACCTGATTCCATTAGTTAGTGCCTCATCCATTTTAGGATTTAGACCACTGTACCTGAAGAATGCAGGGCAGGCCAAATGATAAATATGAAAACTGTCCTGGAAGGTCCTGAGACTGAGGTGCAGTTTTTGTTTCTGTTCTTTATTTTACTTGATAATTTTCCTTTTATAACAGGAAAACTGAAAATAAATGCAATTCAAGCTCAGTTACAACATCCTGAAGACTGGCACTAAGTCATAAATTAATGATTGTTTTGAATAAAATATTCTCATGAGAACAGATTCATTCTATGATGTTAACTAACATGGTTTTGTTCATGAAAATTTTTTCTCAGATTCCTGTTTCTGACTTGCTGTGAATTCTATACAGGACTGTAATATCATATTATATAGACATTATCAATATGACACCATAGATTTTAGTTGGTATGCTATTTTCTCTCTTCCAAAGATTTCAAGAGAATCATAAACAAGGTAAGACAGCAGTAGCTAGGAAATCACATTCTAAATATTAAAAAGGTGTAAGCAGGACAGAATTCAAAAATTCAAAATACCTATATGAGTTGTTGATACTCAGGAAATTTGATTGTTAAGGGTGAACATCAAAAGAAAAGAAAGTAGAAGAACTTTTGACACCAAATGAAAATAGAAAATTATTGAATGGAATTTGCTTTATACAGTTTTAGAAGAAATTTTAATGTGGCCATTTACATAAGGAGAACCTGTTATTAGTGGTATAAAGATCTCCTAAGTGGAAAAACATGAAGTGCTTATAAGATAAGCCTATAAGATAAGCTTTGCTATTGTTGTATTTAAGGAGGGGTGGTAAGTGTTAGAAAAAGCTTTCCACTTACAGAACTGTTTATTCTCAGCTTAGGTTCACTAATTTAAATGTCACAGTTGAAGGTTTATCTCTAGCTGTGTGAAAAGTGCAGGCACATACTTCAGGCAGGCATTTCACTTAATCTGCAACTTGTTTCTATGTAATGATTAACCTGGGTAAAACTTTAAATAGTTATTGATCATTCCATTACCTAAGCAACTGATAGAGCAGAGGTTAAGTTTATGGAAAAGTAACAAAGTTTTTCTTGGTTTTATCCTTTATATTCTGTGCTCTGAATGCTTGGACCCAAATCTACAGAGCATGTATGAACTTGTTTAAGAGTGTAAATAGTGTCCCTGAAGTCAAGGATAATATTTTCATACTTAAAATCAAACATATTTAAGAGTTGTGATAGATGAAGGTCATATCTTATGCAGCACAGTCCAGCTTCAC
Organism: Aegotheles bennettii; assembly: GCA_013398125.1. NCBI lineage: Eukaryota > Metazoa > Chordata > Aves > Caprimulgiformes > Aegothelidae > Aegotheles > Aegotheles bennettii. Next base: position 6,242 of record VZRW01011306.1, on the reverse strand, counting down.
TGAAGTTAGTGTTAATCTTTATATTAAAGTATAGTTCCAACACTAAGATGAGTTTTACTTCCACAAGATAATATTTAGAGAAATAAACTTGATTTTTTAAAAATATTTTTGTTAGGTTGTTTCCTTTTAGTTTTTTCAGTTTTTCTCAGATGTATTTTAGTGAGTCAGATGATGGCTAAAGAGCAAAAAGTACATAGGCAACATAAACCAAAAAATTACATTAGAAAAGCTGAAAGACTTTTCTGCATCCCGAAGCTGTGAAGTTCACTGTTCTAGTGTTAGGATATTCCCGTTGTTGTAATAGCATTTATTGTTCCTAAATATGCTACTGGGAACTCCTAGTCTCCTTTATGTTTAGTGAATAAAACTAGATTTTATTTACTTACAAATTTTCCATTGTCTTTTGTAGTCAAACAGGCTGAAAAAGACACATAGTATGTGCGATGTATCTCAATCTACCTTCAAGCATCACCAAAAAAATACATCACAAAGCAGACATCTAAGAATATAAGTAAAATACCAGCTCCTTTCCACTTGTTAGAATAGGAGGGTTAATGACTTGCTCACATTTAATCATCTATATCACAGGCACAGAAATCTATGCAGGATGAGTTCCATTCAGAACATCACAGAACCTTCTACAGTGATTATTTGTTTAATTACAGGTAGCAGTGAAGAAGATAAAGTTGTCTCCAGTACTCTTGCTGGAATATAATTCAGTTCTAATAGCTCAAATAACCAATGGGTCACTCCATTGCTAAAGAAGAGAATTAGAACATATTAAGATTTAATGTGTGATATTATTTTCCTCTGAAAGCAGGTTTGCAAACATGCTGTCCTTGTTGAGGGCAAGTTGTGAAATGATAATCTGGTTAAAATGGAAATAAGATATATATATATCCTTTTTATAATCGATGTATTCAAAACACTTTCTAAGATAATATTCTTAATGCTGGTATACTGTAATCATGTTTTACATAGGAATAGATACAGTTGTAGCTATTAATGTCCTCCGTCTCTCTGAAATTTCTATCCAGTAAAACCTGTTTCACTGAGGAAAGATAAAAAAGTAGGATATTGGGTTCACTTTCTAATTTTAGTAATGACCCTCTACACTACAGAAACATCTGCAGCAATTGTAACAGCAGTATGGATAGGCAGATTTCAATTTAATGTCTCTTTTTACAAAGTAAAGTTGGGAACTTCTTTAAAACAAGTTGTACGTAACAATATTGAGGTATAGCTTCAGCATTCTGGCCCATTACCATTAACCCTTTAAATTTGCTTAGATGAAAGAATGGGAGAATTGAGTTAAAGAGATCAAATCCATGTTATTTCCAAGAACTTCATGAAAGTTTAAAACAAAAAATATTTAATTATAATTTCTTCTACCTTTAATCTCTCTGCATGCTTTACATCAAGCCAAGCGACTACAGAAAGTACAGAATTGGTAAGAGTGAGTGCTGTCTGTGATCCACTCCAAAAAGTATTAGCAATCCTAGATTTAAAATTAAATTAAACAAAAAAGTTTCTGAACAAGATTTTTGTTTAAATCAGTACTGATAATTCAGGTATGTTCAAATCAGCATCTGGATTATCTGCTGTATTGGAAAGGTTTGTGTGGAGGAAGAGAAGACAAGACTCTTGACACCACAGCAGTATTCTAGAGTATGAAATGTGTGGTGTTTCAACCTGCAGTGACTGACATTATGTTTACTCTACATGGATCTCGAATTATAGTTACTGAAGTCATTATAATCAATAGACATTCTATCTGCATTATAATTTATATTAATTCATTTCTCATTGCTTAACTGACTTGCAGGTTTTGAAAACTACTGCAAAGAAATCCTAACTGCACTTTGCTAAGTGCCACGTGAGTCTTGCCAGCATGTAGATACAGTGTTACTGTTACTCTACTTTTAGAGATAGGGATTTATGTGTTAACACACTGCAAATACATTTCCCTTTTGATTTTTAACTTGATATGATAAAGACTAATTGTCTAAATATAATTTTCTTACTAAGGATGAATTATGAAATAATTTTTAAAAAGGAAAAAAAGAAAGAAAGCTGTTAGCTGTTGTTGCCAGATTTTTGTTGGGTTCTTTTTTCATAAGTTTAAGTCACTTATAGGTCTTACCAAAATTACACTAAATTTAAAAAAAATAAATACAGAAAATTCAAGCAGCTCATCTATATTGAAAACCTGTGTTTGTTTTCTCCTTCCTACTGCCTGCTGGTTGCATGTACCAGTTATATCTTGTCTTTAGTCAGTAAAATCTTCAGAGCAAGAACTGTGTTATACTCTGCTTTATGGTGCCTGGCATAATGCAGCAGCTACTTGATCTAGCCTCCACCTGTTCCTGTAATAGAAGTACCTGTAATATAAGTACCTATAATAAGGTGTAAGAAATAGTTGACTAAGGTAATTTTTACTTTACACACAGCTTTGGGAAACGCATGTAACTCTCCAGTTTGTGACAACTCAGCGTGGTACTTAGGCGGCATTTATTTCACACTTTGAGAAAGGTATTGATGCATAAATCGTTAGGGATTTTGAAAGGACCAAGCCGAGTATGTGTGCCAGATAGTCTGACTACTGATCAAGTATATTTCATGAAGATCTTCCAGGTATAGGATGACAAGAACGTGTTGTAATGTTGTCACCACCTCAGCAGCTCCAGCTCCAATATTTGCCCTTGTAAGCACCAGATGAACACTGGATCTGTAAAGTGATCTGGACTTCTTCCTCCTTGCACTACACACTTCTTAGATTCTAAAAATCTTCTCCTTTGTTGATATAGGAAACAGATTTAGATTTAGCCCCTCTTCATGGCCCTGCATATTAATAAGAGAGTTTAGTTTCTTCTATCAGGATGTTTTGAAATGGTCTTTTTTTTCATAGTTCTCATGACTATATCGAACCTTTATCAATGAAGCTAGTTCCACATTTCAGTGGGACAACTCATATGCCTGAAGTACTGAAATGTTTTTCAGAATGAAGAGATTGATTGTGAATGTACATTTCTTTCCTTCTTATTCTTTTTGGACTACAGAAGTTGCTGTAGTATGGGACACATTCTTTTAACTATCAGATCTCGAAAGATCCTAAGTGTTCTGTATGAACCATTTCCAGATACACCTGATGTATCACTGGACCCAAAAGCACTGAAACTTTTCACACATCACAAATTTAAAATAAACTTTAAAAAGATGTCCCAGATTCTGTGCATAGTTTTTGAAAAGTAGTAATATTTTCAGTGCTGTAGATTCAGTCAAGAATTAACTTCATGTGCATGAGTGATGTTACTAACTGTATGTTAATCAACTCGTAAGTGTTTATGATCAGATTTCTCTAGAATACTGATTTGCCACAGCCTGTCCTAATGGAAATTGTAGTAATTGCCATGAACACTCACAGATTTTGGATGCATACATAAATTATTTTGGAATTAAGACAAACAGGGAGATTTGCATTTCTCTATCTGGATACACCCACAGAATCATCAATTTATTCTTTAAAACCATTAACAGAATACCCAAAACAAAGCAAAACAATGGTACCACCCTTGATATTAGCTGCCTATTTTTGGAAAGTACACACAGGACTGCTCATTTAACTCAGGATAAAGTCTAAGACAGGCACGATGTTTGGCTTAAGGAAAACAACAAGGTATATAGCTCAATCAGTTGGATATATATGCAAAGGTAATGATGTGTGAAACAACAAGTAATCTTGATTATTTGGTTACTAGATGCAAAGAAGCCATGTTGAACAACTTAGTAATTCTTTTCTCAAAGTAATGCCAAACTTCTTCCTGTCCATGATAAGTCTCCAAAAGGCAGAGAAAATGGGAAAAGGGCAGCCTTCTTTTATGTATGCCAACATTGTAATTCCAGTTGTGAATACAACTATTTTCTGTCATCAGTCTATATGGATGCTTGTGACAACTGAACAGAAGGAATGAAAAAGCTGGACATGTTCTCTATCTGTCTCATTCTTTCACACATCACCTACCAAATCACCTGATCAGAGTGATGAATTAGATGGAATGTACTCCTGTCAGGTTTACAGATGGCATCAAATTGAGGGGAACTGCCAATATACTCGAGGGCATGGCTGCCATCCAGAGGTGCCTAGGTCTACTGGAAGAATGGGCTCAGAGTAGCCCTATGAAATTCAAGGACAAATGCAAATCTCTCCACCTCTTTTGCAAGGAAGAGCCCCTTGAAATGTTACAGACTGGGATGGGGGACAGCTCTGCAGAAGAGCCTCTGGAGGTCCTGACAGACATCACATTGAACATGAGATAGAGTGCCCTGGCAACAAAGGCTTCCAAAGGCATCCCAGACTTTTGTGTCATGGCCTGTCAATTAGGGAAGTGATTATCTACCTGTACTCAGCACTCATTGGGCTGTTTCTTGGCTACTGAGTGTCTGTCCAGTTTGGGCCTTCCAACAAGGAAGACACCAATAAACTGGACTCAGTTCAGAACAGGGCCACCATGTTGTTTGGCAGCTGCAGCATTTGCTTTGTCAGGAAAGGCTGAGGGATCTGGGCCTGTTCATCCTGGAGCAGGGATTGTTTCAGGAAAGAAAAACAGCAGCCCTCCAGCACATACAGGGAAGGCATCAAGAAGATAAGGCCAGGCTCTCCACAGTAGAGCATGGGATGACAAGAGACAATGGGCATTAGCTGAAACAACAGCGCTACAACCAGATATAAAAAGAAACTATTTTATGACAATGACATGCCCAAGGAGGTTATACAATCTCACTACTTATTGATTTTCAAGACCAAACTGATGAAAGCCCTGATTAATCTGTCTGGCCTTGCAGTTCACTCTGCTCTGAGCAGGAGGTTGAACTAGAGACCTCTTGAGACTCCTTCCAACCTGTACTGTCCTATGAACAGCTTGAACCAATAGGGCATGCATTGCTGATAACAGTTCTCACCTAGGAAAGACTTCATGGATTTTGGGAGACAATCAGAGTCTATAATTTTCTTGTTTGCAGTTGGGTTTTTTTCCCCCAAATCATATATTTGGGTTTCATTTCTACAGAAACCAGAAGTCTGCTGAGATGAAGGGAAATACTGTGTCCCTGAGTTTTGGTCCCAGCATGGAGATGAAAGGTATCCATGGCAAGCCCTTAAACCCAGGAGCTGGAAATTATCCAAAAATTTACACACTAATATAGGAAGTAGAAAGATGTGTCGAACCAATTTGTAAACTCGGCTGATAACCTTAGTGCAGTGCAGCACAGTAGCTGCAATTCAAACAATTTTAATGATTGATAGAGAGATGTGCAAGATGCGTATACATGATTTAGTCAAATAGGTCCTGTTGACACCACAAATTGCACACCTATCCACAGTATAAATATATTTTTAAAGTTTGAACCATGACTGAACTGCCAAATTTCCAGAGTATTCACTGAATTTATATAATTTGATGTTTAGATATACTGTCACTGAATTTTCAATAATTCCTTATCATTATGATTTTGGCTTTGAAGAAGAAATTTTATTCCCTATTTTTCTCCTTGTGGAGTAAAGAGTGGTGACTGGTGTAAATCAGGAAAGAGGTTGATTTGTCAACAAAATGCATTACGGTATAAGCTTGTAAGTGCATTTATTATATAAATTGGATTAGATGGGGAATTAATTTCTGCACATTCTGAATCAATTGGCTTGCAGAATTGTCAGGGCATACTTACAACAGGTGAGGATGTTAAGTTGTGTGTTAATGATGGCTATGTACCTGTCTGAAGCATACAAAGCAAATTTCTGGAAAGCTGAAAAGGAAGACTATTGGGTTTTGCAAATGCAGCAGCACTGAATTACAAAGAAAAACTGACTCAAAAATATAGAGGAATTAATCAGACGGGTGTATCCTAGAATGCCATCAGCATTGGGTTGTGTATTACACATGGGATAATTAAATGATGCCTGTAAGTAAATGAAGCAACACATAATAGGTATCATAAGAGACATAAGAGACAATGTAATAACTGACTTAACAGTATTGGTGTAGACATGAAGGTAGGGCAGAATTCATTTAGAGGTTGCATGCCACATGATGGCATTAGTAACAGTCATTTACAAATTTTATTAGTCTTCTTTCAAGAAGCTACTCTTGAGCTTAAATAAAAATTTGAGTCTGATGCATAAAATTCTTGGTAAATGTATCATCTTTTCAACAGAAAAAGTTTGCAAATCAATGAGTGGCTACATGACT
>VZRW01011303.1:108787-149845 GCA_013398125.1 Aegotheles bennettii | reverse complement strand
CTCCCAGTTTAGTGTCATCAAAATAGCAGAGATGGAAGCAGGTGGAGAAAAAGAGGTAGGCCCTACAAAAAGAAATGGCAACAAGTGTTATGTGGGTGATGTATCATTTCTTATTTCAGGTTTAATTTTGTCTTGCTGTTCCTGAGGCAAAGAAAAAAGGGGGGAAAAAATGACACAGCAGGAGGGATGGGGGAAAGTCTGAAACCCATAGTAACAAATGAGAGTCAGCAAAGGACACTGTGTGAGGAGAAGACTAGAGGAAAGGACTCTTTCCTCTAGGACAAGTAGCATTTTCTCTTCTGAGCACAGCCTCCAGGCAGTGTGTCCACCTGCTCCGTCAGCCCTTGCTGGGACAGCCTACTCCCAGGATATTTCCCTATCCACAGCTCACACACTTTTTCTAGTGGACAGGCAACCTCATGTAGTTCTTGCTTCTCTTCTGTTTTCTAAGACACAGTAGTTTCACGTGCTTTGGAAAAAAAAATAATTAAAAGGATATCACTGCAGCATCCTTGCAACAAGAGCTTCCCCTGGGACCTTCCCAGGGTAGGATCTAATGCCATGCCACCCTTCCCACAGTTTCCTCTAGAAGGGATTACAAATTTACCCATTTCACAGCTTCAAAGGCAGACAGACAGGCTGAAAAGCTAAATGAATTATTGGAGGCAACAGTGGATTAAGACTCATGAGCTAATGTCTCAGCTGTGCGCTCATTCCATTAAAATGCAGAGTCCTGTTTAATATTAAAACCAGCCTCAACCAGAGATTTATGGTCAGCATTACCAGAGGTGGATTACGAAGCAAGACTCATGTGCTTATTCCCATTTAATTCCATTATTCCCCCCCACAGACATTATGCTTGGGGTTTACGTTTGTTGAAGTAACATCATAAGTCTATAAGAAGGGCAGTATATTTTACTTTAGTTCTGTAAGAAGAGTTGAGCATCACCCAACTCATCCCTAAGACTCTTGCTCCATGTCCCACCAGTATTCTAAGGTAGAAATACAAGGCACCTGTACAGGGGAAGTCATGAAGAATCCTGCCTGATCACTCACTCTGGAGAGAGATGGCATCTCCTCCATATGCTCCCCAACAAGCAGAACCATCATTTTGTAAGCGGGTCTCGTGCAGTCAGTTTTGCAAGGACTCTTGCCAAAGAGTCGCATTAAATTCACATCCATCATACCACAAGCCTGCAGTAGCTGCACACAGGAGCCTCACCACATCCCCAACAGCGTCTTTCTATATAGAATGACTATAGAGACGACTTCTCACACTTGTGAAAATGATTGCAAGTCCCCAGATGGTGGTATAATCAGTTTTTTTTTAAAAAAAATCCCTTAACAGAATGGGAAGGCAGTTAGAAATCCCATGTTCACAGCAATGCAGTTAAGTTTCAGAAGCTGTGCAGGCCTCAAACAATAAATCTTCTCTGCCTGAAGCTTTGATTAGAAATATTGCCTTCCACATCTTCTGCAACCAGTAGGATACCATTAGTGTAAGCTAAAGTTAAAAAATAAAATCATAATTGCTACAACTGAACCTTGGTAATTTCATGGAACTATATTTAAGTGAGATGATGGAATCTAGCAAAACTGTTTTTTCCTTTAATTTTTTTATACAATTTATTTTGTATAAAGTTTTATTCTGAAAAATATTGTAAACACCTACCAACCATCACAGCTTGAGAAAGCGCTTTCTTTTCCAGTTGAAATGCGGGTATTTAAAGCCTCTGTTTATACTTACATTTTGACAAATTCTGCTGGATTATTTTATTTCCTCAGTTACCACATTAGTGAAATTATTCCAAGTTAAGAAAAATTTTCCTATGCTTTGGCTGAAGAGAAAGTCCTTCAACCTTCCCAGGACATTTTACTGGAAGAACAACAATTTATAAACAACAACTTCAAAATGGGATGCTACAAACTAAACCCCACGTATGAAGGGGGAGATGGGGTGAGAAAGGGGCATTGAGAATAGAGGTAAATGAAACAATAAATACATATTTAAGGCTGTGGTCCCTTTGGTAACTGTCTGCAGACCCTTAAAATTACAATCTAAGGGCTCAACTTTTTTAGTTACCTTGAAAATCTCAGCTCAGCTCGATGACATCCTTTTCTTGTCTTAAAGTTGTGTCCTACTTGAAAACTATTTTGTTTTGCCCCAAAGACATCTGAATTTCAGTTTTATGGCTAATGACCACAGGGACTAGGTTGTGTTGTATGACCTCCATTTGTAGCTTACAAAGTGTTTTGGGCTTGTTTAGAATAGGCAGAAAAAAATAAAAGGGGGAAGGGAGTCTGTTTAACTGCTGCGCCTACATTTTCAAAATCCCAGTATTTATTTAATTGGATGGCTGGATTTATTTTATTATTATTTCCTCTGCTTCTTGAGGGAGACACCTTTTAGGCATTAAATGACCTGAATTTACAGACACCTTCTTCCACAGCCTTATTGGTTTAAAGTAATTTTCACAAAACGGAATATTCCATACAGAATAAACTAGAGTTTTAGCTTTTTTCTATTTTTCCTTTCCCATACTCCAAGCAAGCATCTTCCTAAGTGAACTGAAAATCAAATTTCTTTGAGTAGATAAAGAGGTGAAGGGGAAAAGGCAGTAAAAAAAATACTTCAAGAGGTTCTGTGATATTCCAGATTTACTGTGCTTCCATGCTTCTATCTCAAGACTCGGTTTAAAAATAAAAGATGTCCTCCCAACATTCCCACCTGCCAAGCCTGCAATACACTCCTGAGTCATCCTGGGCTCTTTTCTCATTGCCCATCACTACCAGTAATACTGGGACTGCAGGCAGGCCAAGCCCACGTGCAGGGACACCTGCACATTCCCACCGGCCCCAGTGGGCTTGCACAGCTGTCAGCAATGCAGAATTTGGCAAAGCAGTTGATAATTCCAATTGCTGTGTCTGCCGGCCCCCCTCGATCAATGCTGTGCTAGCTCTGCAAAACCAACAAGAGCAAAAGAGAAAGAAAGAAAAGAAAACAATGAAAATAGACTCTGAAATACAGGCTAGATACAGACTTGCTGAGCAAGACGTCACCTTTTTACAGTCACTTTTCTGACAGCAGTTAGGGTAATACTTGTTTTCCACTTCCTAGAAACTAAAGCTAGTATTTTTTTGATTCAAAACAACTCAAGCATCTGGTTTCTGAGTTATAGGCTAAGCAATTTTACCAAGGGCTTTTATTTTTTGTTTTGCAACTTAAACATACGCTTATGCTACATTTTCTGCACATCACTTGGACTTCACAACGTACAGATTAATTCTGTTCACATTTATCTGAGTTTAACAGCATTTCATGTACAGCAAAACCAACTTTTAAGATAAACTCCTTCACAGGTCAGCAGGTAAAATTCCACTTCGATACAAGTAAACAACAGCACACTTAAAGCTCCTTCTACCTTGAAGTCAGTAACTGAATTATCAAGAACATATTTTGGTATCAACTAAATAAATACCATTCATTCTGCACAACTGCCCAAACTGAAGTATCCAGAAAGGAATAAAATCATGCAACCACCACCAGTTTCACACCACTTATAAAAATATTATTGGCCTTGTAGTATAAATGACTCAATTTCCCCCATCACTGAGATTCCTGATCAAGTCATAACACCGTAACAAGCCACCATGTGTCAGCAAGACAGAGCACCCAGCTGTATCCTCTTAGCTTGCAGGGAATCAGGTGAGTCTTTAACTGCTTTCTCCTGAGATTAATTCCCTCAAACAAGCTACAAGCAAGTGACTTGCACAGTGGTCTGCCCCAGGCCAGAGGATGCCGTTACCTGGCTTTGGTAACAGCCAGGCTCCACTGGACTTTGAGACATCATGTCAACAACTGCCCATGATGTCTCAAATACATGCTCCTCTGCACACTCAGGAAAGTTGTGTCCTGTTCCCAAACAGCTTGGCAGGACTCTGATTCAGCAGATTGGGTTATTGCTTACCAAAGTCTGGGATTCTGGTCCAAGAACCCTGCTGGCCCCAAATTCAATTAGGGACAGAAATACTTCCTTAACACCTCAAAGGATGAGCTGACGTGCTCGTATACTTAGCAATGCTGACCTATAAACAAAAACACCATAGAGGTTCCTGTCATCCAAACATCTTCTAGCATTTCCTTCCCCACAAATGCACATTTTAAAGGCAAATCAGATCAGGTATTTCTCCAGACGTTATGTTCTATGCTTGCATTTTAAGAGATGTTGCTTTTTAGACTCTGTGGTAAGGATGGGAAATGGAAATAAGTAGTGTATCATCTCCTGAAACCAAAGAACTTGAAGAGACAGGCCTGTATATTGTAGAGACACCAGCCTGCCAAAATACGAATACTTGCAAGTTACTGTACTTGGCTTCCTCATTAGTTAAATTGATAGTGTTTCCTGCAATAAGTAGAGAGAGAAGGGAAAAGTTGGGTACAGTGGTCCTATTAGGCTGTCAGGCTGGCATGTAACAACATAATGTGGTAGCATTTTTTTTTGAAGACAAAACACTGATGTTACTTCACACTGCAGAAACAGGCACAAGCCAGATAAAGTATTTATGCACACACGCTCTCTCCTGCTGCATTCAAAACAGAAGGACTGGGAACTGGTAGTTTTGTTTAAAATGAAGTGTCAAGCTTTCACCCAGCAGAGAGCACCAGGGAGGCTCAATGGAAGCAAGCAGCAACACAGAGGCAGCCAGAGCCAAAAATTTCAGGCTGAACTTGCAACAAATGCAGTAGCAGCCACCTTACGTCCAGTGCAAGCACAAGTCAACACCAAAGTGGTTTTCTCTGAACCCATCTAAGCACATACACAAAGATTATGGCTGACAAAGAACCTCTACCAGCACAAGCCATCTGAGAGTTGGATCCTTAGTCTTGGCCAAGAGGGTGGAATCCATCTCACCCATATTCAGTGCCATGGAATCCTAGAACTGTTTTGGTTGGAAGAGACCTTTGAAGAACATCTAGTTCCAACGCCCCTGCCAAGGGCAGGGAAACCTTTCGTTAGAACAGGTTGCTCAAAGCTCCACCCAGCTGGACCTTGATCACTTCCAGGGAAGGGACATGCACAACTTCTCTGGGCAACCTGTGCCAGGGTCTCACCACCCTCACAGGAAAGAATTTCTCCCTAACACCCAATCTAAATCTACCCTCTTAGTTTAAAAGGGGTACTGTCCTATCACTATAGGCTTTGGTTAAAAGTTCTCTCCATCTTTCATGTAAGCATTCTGTAAGCATTGAAAGGCCACAATAATGACTGCCTGGAGCATTCTCTCCAGGCTGAACAACCCCAACTCTCTTGGCCTGTCCTCACAAGAGGTGCTTCAGCCCTCTGATCACTTTTGTGGCCCTCCTCTGGATCCACTCTAACAGTTCTATGTCTGTCTTGTACTAGGGACCCCAGAGCTGGATGTGATACTCCAGGTGTGGTCTCACGAGAGCAGAGTTGAGGAATCACCTCCCTTGATCTGCTGGTCATGCTTCTTTTTACACGGCCCAGAATACAATTGGCTTTCTGGGCTGCAAGTGCATGTTGCTGACTCGTGTCCAATTTTCATCTACCAACACCTCGAATACAATTGGCTTTCTTGTACTGATAATGGTGACTGCTCCAACCCAGGTGCAGGACCTTGCACTTGGCCTTGTTGAACTTTGAGGTTAACAGTAAAGGAACAAGCCGTAAGCACAAACTGGCCATGAGAAAAAGCTAATCCCAGCCTAAGCTCAGCATCTACGATACTCTAAACAGGCACATTCAGAGGGCAATGTATTTCTTTCTCCTGACTGTGCAGGCATGCTGGGGCAAGGAGCTTAAACTTAGATGTTTGAAGTAAGGGGAGATGAATCCCACCCTCACTGCCACAAATGCAAGCGGCATTTATTTTAAGAAAGGCAATCCATGCTAGAACGTGCTTGAGTCACACTCTCTGTCCACCACAGCCACCTCTCAAATTCTTCTCTTCCAGACCTCCAGCATTGTTGCAGACCTCCTCCAGCCTGCCTGTGCTCAATACTACCCTACCGTCTCCGTGAGCACCGCCTGCTTTACCAGGACAAACAGCCTTCAGCTGGTGCTGAATGCCAGAAAAAAAAAAAAGGCATGGGTTTGTTTGGGTTTTTTTAGGTATTTTTATTTGAGATCTGTCAGCTACAAAACTGTAAGCATCATTTACAGCGTTTACTTGAGGCATCAGAAGAAGGGCACAGGAGCAGGCTCTCACTGATACACAATTTTGAAGCACATTACTTATCACTTGTGATACTTTCATAGATTCATTTCTAGTAGAAATTTAATTTCTTTGCCAGTTAGAGAGATACATGCTATCCCCAGGCAGGTCCCGATAATCCAGGCTGTAGTCTGTACAGCTAGCAATGGAAAAGACTCTGCTCTAGAATAATATTAGTGAGACCAATCAGGATGACTAAGTATATCTTCAAAATTTAATTTATGCAGAAATCATCAACTACTGAGGAATATATTCCAGGTATCTTTTTCTGCAGGTACAGTACCAGATTGGTTTGCTCTAAAAAGCCAAGTGTGATATACAGGCTGGCTCCTACTGCTGTGTCAGCGTAAACCAAACGGAGCTTAGCAGGGAGAGGTGCTGGGGTGTAGATGTTAAATTCTGACTGAAGTATTGGAAAATAAATGCAAAAAAAAAAAAAGAAAGCATTAAGAGTTCTCATTGAGAATTATTACAGAACTAGACTGAAAACATGGCTAAAAGGCACCATCTAGTCAGAGCAGCCTGGAGAGCCAGTGCGACTGCCTGGCCATGGTGAGTGCACCTGAACTAATTCTGTGTAGCATCTTGCACGAGCAGCACCTATTTTGGGAGCAGCACAGCACACTCATTTATACATTCTATTTACCCATAACCAAACCCACCCATACATCTGCCCCACTCTGTGTGCCACTATTTCACTACACTGAGTTGCTGTTGCAATCTCAAAGCTTTACAGGTATTTCTGATTATGTCTTTTGGTTTCATCCTCTTGAGCAGGAAGGGTGCTGGGATAGATGAGGGAATAAATCTGCAACCTAGATTGCGACTCAGTGAAGAGGACACTCCAGTTTGGATTGCTGTTACCACTTAGGAAGCTCCATGGCAGGTGGAGCTGTCATTAATCACACACAGTGACAAGCTGCTACTCTCAATCACGCTTTCTGATCAAATTCTGCACTAATCAGGAACTTCAGAGCAGGCTGGCTGTTCAGCAAGGTTAAAAATGCAGATGATATTTTCCACAAGCTTCCTAATGTTCAGTAACAGAAATACAGACAACAAAATGCCCAGACAGCCCTCCACCACACTGATAAACACCCTGCAGCCACACCGCATGCTTTCAGCCGTGCTGCTTTCTATCACGCACGTGAATTTCTTAAGCGGACCAAAATTTGTCTTGTAGTGTTCAAGGTGTAATAATCAACAATCCCCTCTCAAAGTTCCATTACAAACAATTCAGTTGCACTTGCAGAACACGTCTGCTTAAAAACATCTCAAAAAAATGCCACATTCTTGTAAATCAAAGTTGAAACACAAATATTTTTGGTCAAGTGAGTATAAAGAGATGTTTATCTGCTATTTCAAGGTAATTAGGTACATCAGGAGTCATGTTTAACATAATGCACAAATGCACAGCAAGTTAACTGTCAAAAGGTATTTATTTGCCTCAGGGGAGGGAGAACACACCAGTCTGCTGTTCTCCATAGAGGGCCACATTTTAGTGGAGGAGATGCATGTACGGGCAGGAGCAGCCCTGTTCAGCCTTCCCATCAAAAGTGGTTTACAGAAACTCAGAGCATACAGGGTTTGACAGATCAATACTTAAGTTTCAAAGAATAGCTAGAGTAAAAAGCAAAAAGAAAGAAAATAAATAAATCAAGATATCTTAGCTTGTGGAAAGCCAGAGCAGCGTGTACTCAGATGGAGTTGCTCAGAATGTGCTTGCTTTGCTACCTGTGGCAACCAACTGCCTGCACGTACCAAACTACTGCAGGAAGCTGAGCCTTCAAGAAAACAAAACTTCATTAAACAAACACACTGAACCAGGGTTTGGAAAGGCAATGTGGACATGAATGCCATGATACCACTGCTGCCAGACTCGCCTTGCAAAAAAAGACAACCTTTAAGGCACAACTCTTGCTTCTGTAGTTCTCTGCTACTGATTTTGGGCACATCATTAATGCAAACCAGAAGCAGCCCAATGTCGATGAAACGCTGTTCTCTCTGCCCGTCCATCTAAAGGACATTATGCCACCATCCAGCCTCTGACACCCACACAACTCGAGCAGAAAGAACAGAAAAACTTGCAGCTTAAATAATTTCTCTGCTCATTAATTCTCTGAGGAAGCACAGTTCAGCCAGAGACAAGTTTTAGAACAGACACTGCCAAGGTTTCGGCTATTTATTATCTCTAATTTAACTGAAAAGGCAGAAATTGAGTGACTTAAGATTCATTAACAGCTTCCTTATAAAATTTAATTTTGGCTACTTACTTATGTATAGGGAACATAAAGTAACATAATTAAAGCAGATGATTGCACTGATTGTAGAAGGCTGCCTGCTCAGTTTTCACTGATCACTCCATCTCAAGCCACACTAACAAGTTGTAGGTTAAAACCCTCTGCAAGATCTTGAGTAACCACTCATCGACTCTTCTTTCCAAGTAATTAAATTACAGCCCTCCTCTGGTATATTATGTCTTCAGGGGGAAAAACCGAAACAAAACCACCCCAGACAGAAATGACAAGAGGACAGGACTTGAGATCATTTACCTGATCAGCTAGTTACTGCCAGCTAACATAGCATACAGAGGACTACGAGGAAAATAAAACCCTCCAGTACTGAAACTGCCAGCACTTTACGACAAGAAAAAAGAGAAAAGATTGACTTAATTTAAAACAACACTCACCCATTTGGTTTGCAAAGTAGTTGTTGGACACATCCTGCTGGTTTTGCTCCTTATTTCAAGCTACCAAAACTAAATTTAGACACTGAGCCCACTTGTTTATGCAGCCTCAGTAACTGCAGACACAGTCATGGATGGAAGGTGAACAGGACAACAGGATTGCAAAAGCAAGGACTGTCTATACCACAGGTGAGCGTGGGAAGAAAAACAAACCACAGAAACACAGGGTAGAGAGGAAGACAGTGAAGGAAAGAAGCAAGAGTACAGAAAGCAATACACAAAACCAGGCAGCAAGAGAGATGCGAGGAAATAAACACCTTTGGGAATTCAATTCAGCTGCAAAGTGTTGATTTTATGTATTTATTTTATTTATTTAAATCAGCTGATCACGGTCTCTGTATCCACAAACAGAGACCACTTAATTCCTGAGACTCAGAGCTTTTTATTTGTGCAAATCTTACTGCCCTAAGACTTGGTAGGGCTGTGTTCTCTGAACTGAAGGAGCTTCAGAGACCTGCTGCAGTGGGAGATGCTGGGGAAGCAGGGTGGGAGGCAGAAGCCAGACTGGATGTGGCCTCTCCGAGAGAGGAACAGACCCATTTGCACACGCTGCATACAGAGCTCTTCCATGAGAGATTCACACCTCACAGAATCACAGAATCACAGAATCTGAGGGGTTGGAAGGGACCTCGAAAGATCATCTAGTCCACCCCCCCTGCCAGAGCAGGGTCACCTACAGTACATCACACAGGAACGCATCCAGGCGGGTTTTGAATGTCTCCAGTGAAGGAGACTCCACAACCTCTCTGGGCAGCCTGTTCCAGTGCTCTGGCACTCGCACAGTGAAAAAGTTTTTCCTGATATTTACATGGAACCTCCTATGCTCCAGTTTAAAACCATTGCCCCTTGTCCTATCAGTCATTACTGACAAAAGCTTGGCTCCATCATCCTGACACTCACCCTTTACATATTTGTAAACATGGATGAGGTCACCCCTCAGCCTCCTTTTCTCCAAGCTAAAGAGACCCAGCTCCCTCAGCCTCTCCTCATAAGGGAAATGTTCCATTCCCTTAATCATCTTAGTGGCTCTGCGCTGGACTCTCTCAAGCAGTTCCATGTCCTTCTTGAATTGTGGGGCCCAGAACTGGACACAATACTCCAGGTGTGGCCTCACCAAGGCAGAATAGAGGGGGAGGAGAACCTCTCTTGACCTACTAACCACCCCCTTTCTAATGCACCCCAGGATGCCATTTGCCTTCTTGGCAATTCTTACAATTAAGTACTGCTAATCTGCATTTTCAGAAAACCTCAGTTCTGCTTAAGACATTAGTTTTTTCCTTCCATTTTGAAGAAAATTTGCTACAAGTTGTTTTTGAAGACGCAGAAAAAGGGACAGACATCAACAAAATCTATGGTACTACATCAAGGACAGCAACAGTGACATTGCTGTAATGCCTGAGGGAGCTCATAAGTCAATAGGATACTAAGAGATGCCATGACAGAGGATCAAAATGCCTTAACTCATTTCTGGGACAAAGTTTCCTTAGGCCTTCTGTAAGCTGGGGATCATCTACATCATGCATCTACATCTACATCATACAACACTGATGCTGGTTTGCATGTGAAGTCTCTGAAATGTGTACAGGCTCCCTCCCACTTTGCAGAACTCCAATTAGTGTCTAATCAATAAGTTTATTTCTCTGCCTAAAAGTATGATCCAACTTCTGGTTTACACAGGAAGCATTTTTAATCAGGCAGGCTGAAGCAGGTACTCTTTCTGGAAGGTAAAATTGTTCTTGGAAGCTTTCCATTAAGAGACAACAGAAACTCCACCACTAACTCTTAATTAAGTGCTCTATTGCTTTGGGTTTGTTTTTAATTATTTTTCTTTGTAGATAAGTCATTAATAATTGAGTACCTGCTTCCCTGAGTCATGACACTGAACGTACTCAGAAGAAAACCAGTGGCAGTTGTCCATCTGAGCAGCAGTCAGTAGAGCTATTAAAGTGGTCTAGAAGGCATCTGTTCCTCCAAACTGATTTTAATCATTTTGGGGGTTGGGGGAAAGCTAAGCAGCATAGAGAGGCTTGTGCTTTGAAAACAAACTCTTGATTCCCAGCAATGCACGCTGTATATTTACATACAAATGTATATTTATTTTTGCCTCTGTACAACAGGCATCCGCAATCTGCCGAGATACCAGACACACTCTGAAGATCAGTGTGCAAACACAGTGACATCCCCATGTCAGCCACCTGAGAAAGACCCCCAGGAGCATGTGCTACTGCTGCAGGAGCAGAAGTGCATCTTTCTCATACTGCACCACCTCCCTTGCTGTCTTCATCAAGAAAAGTCACCTCTAATTAGGACCTAAGCACCTAGGCAAGAAAAATGTTTTCTTCTCTTTAATACCCTACCTCCAGCTTTTAGTCTATGCAGGACTGTCCATCCAGGGCTTGATCACAAAATTGCTGTGCAAAACAAAAAACAGTGACGTGCTCTCTTTGTATGAGAAACTGAATTTTGGGTACTGCTGCTTTTGAAAAATCAGTATTCTTCTGTAAGTAAAACAGTCTCCCCCTTCAACAGAAAGAGGTTTATTTTCAGATCACCTTTTCTGGTCAGCCCTACTAAGCTGTTAACTCTGATGTGTTTAAACAGCAGAGAGAAAAGAGCAGAAGATGCTGCTTCAGTCACTTTATACTGGCTGTATCATTTGACACATTGCTTCTCAAAATGCTATCTATTTAACACAGTACACAGCTAATCTAATCTAAAGCACCACTGCAAGCCCTGCTGTGCTATGGAAACATTCAACAAAGCAAACATGATTAGCCACATAGGTGGAGCTTTACATGCAATTGTTTTGGGAGAAAGATTTAACAGTGCCACAGTGACAACACAGCTTCCCTCTCCAAATCTATCTTATCAACACTCACTTCAGACTAGGCTTTAATCTTGCCAGCTGCAATTTTCTTCCCCCTCTTACTAAGATGTAGCTCATCTTGCACCAGGTATGGCATTTTTATGATGAGAAGGAAAAAAACACAAATAAAAGCATTTGCTGGTTGTTATGGTTTTGGCCAGTCAAATTGCACTGAAGGATGCTTAAATAATATTAAGAAGCTATGAAGTACACATACGCTAACAACAAAAATATTTTTGTGACATAATGTTTTGCCTGTCCCCTCAAACTATAACACATAACAACAGACATGAATTGAAAAAATAAAGAGTAACCCACAATTCAGAAACCTCAATCAGACCTTGAAATTTAGCAAATATGGCTAATTAAGCACTCAAGGCTCCAGTTCAGGAATATCCCAGAAATATGGGAGAAGTGAAAGATTTCCTTCCAAAATGTTTGACCATAGTAAGGCAAAACCCAAGGATTTGCAGTCAGAAATGTGAATAATTACAGTGTCCCTCTGCAACCATGCTCATCTGCCACCATCCCGGGATGTGCCCACCGCCTGTTGGGTCTCTAAGTTTTCTCAAGTTACTTTTGTAAACAGTGCCAGAAAGGCTGGGTGGCATTTAGCTTAGTCCACTTCAGACCAGCTAAGGCAATAATGTTAGTCAACCCAATACTATGTAATGCCAGCATTAAGCCTTTTGGCATACCCACCCTGAACGAGGTATTTCCAGAAGTACGAGCAGCTTTATAGAAGGTGAACACATGTGCATTTAAGGGCTGTTCCTAAGGTCCAGCCAGCCTCTGTCCTGAGGGCTTACTAAATACACCAGATCCAGATCTCAATCATCATGAAACAGGCTGTGCTCGCCTTCCTAAAACGCAAGTGTCTCTGCAGTTGTGAGTAGCGTTGTGTCGCAAACAGACTTCAAAATATTAAATAAAAAAGATTAAAAGTTCTCAAAGAGGATTTAAATACAGGCAGCAAGTCAGCACTTCGCTTCCCACAGTCCCTTTGAGAGAGATTAGGGCACAAGGGCTCAATACCTTGGAAGTAAAATAGCTACAAAGAATGCTGATTTTCTTTCTTAGAACAGTGGCCACAGAAGATAAGAGGCACAAGTACTTCTATTTAAAAGATACTATCAGTGTAAGCATTAAAGCGATACCGTCAACGTCACACCTAGATATTAGAATAAGCCTGAAAAGCTCTGAACTAGTTTTTTTATTATTATTAATTTTGCTGGCCTTCAGTAAATATATATACCCATATACATCCATAAATGCATGTATGTGTGTATATAAGCATGTACATGTGTATATACACACATACAAGTTGGTAGTAGTAATGCCTACAATATAAAACCAAGTCCTGAAGCAGACTGACATTGTTGGGAGTTTCTGTTAATTCGAACAAATCAGTCCCTCTCCCAAATTTCCACATAAACAAATCTCAAAAATATCAGTGCCTACTACTTTATTTTTGTTGCTTATAAAAAAAAAATGGGTATAAATAAAAAGCAGCCTATCATCTTACATGTTAAGTGGGACATTTGGCTAAGATAGGAGGCAATAGCAGTTGCTCAATGTCCAGTGAAAATACTTTAAAATATTTGCAGAGTTCTGCCAACGCAGCATTAATACTGAAGTGGGGTGTGAGCTGTGTGAGCTTTTATTATTC
The DNA here is from genome assembly GCA_013398125.1 of Aegotheles bennettii. Taxonomy (NCBI): domain Eukaryota; kingdom Metazoa; phylum Chordata; class Aves; order Caprimulgiformes; family Aegothelidae; genus Aegotheles; species Aegotheles bennettii. The sequence goes on along the minus strand of VZRW01011303.1, from coordinate 136,327 downwards.
CAAATCCTCCCTTGAGACCTTTGCCATTCAAATGGCCTCTTTCGCTATCCTTTTATGCCGGGAGACCCACAGGAGGGCAGCTTTAGGAAAAAGGGGACTTAAAATATCCTTCCCATTTCTTCTGTCTGCATTTCCACAGTGGCCCAGCGCCAGCTCTGCTGCCTCTATCCTACACACAGCGGCAGAAAACTCCAACTCCTTCCCCCCCTTGCACCACAAATAAAATAAAGCGGGAATTGCGTGTTCCCTCTGCCATCAGACTAAGCCTGCGGCAAAGAAGTTCTAAGATACCTTAATCCTTCTGGCTGCCTTCCGTCATGCTGTGCCTCCTCGATGCTCACAGCTCTCCTGTATTACTCTGTAATAATGCCAGCTGGCCTCTCTTAGCCAGCCTTTTTTTAAAACATAAACCCAAAAAAACTCACAAATTAAGAAAAGGCAGAAAAACAACCCCCTGAATATAATACTTCATTCGTGGGTTGGTTCTTACCAAGTTTTGACTTGTATAATTAATCATAATTCAAGGCGGCAGAGCATACAAACAATTATTTCAACATTTAAACACAAAGTGGGTTCCTTCACAATGCTGACATATTTAGCATCCAAAACAAATCCTTTTACTGCTGTCTTTAAAACAAAGGCATACATTTTTCTGTGAGAGAGATCTCATATTGCAGCACTCTCATCCTTCTTCAAGAAAAAGGATATTTTCAGTACTAGAAAGTGATGGTACAGACAATTATAAAAGTGGTTTTACTGGGTGGAAAAAATACTTCTAGTTGCATACCTGGTTGATGACAATAGCCTTATACCATTCAATAAGAATTTTTAGATCAAATAATGGGGGAAATAATAAAGTGGAAAATTGATAAATATTTCCTTTCTACCCATCATGCAACATTAGGAAGGGGCAGGCTTATTTTTAGCTGCTTTTCTTCTAATACTGACAGCTCTCTGAACATATCTCCTAGTGGTAAAAGTTACTGTTACTCCAGTTTCTTTCCTCACACTGGCAACTATTTATTTAGGCATTCTGTCACCATGGGGAGAGCAGATCTCTGTTCCTCTTTGCACCACAGAGCTTTCTGTAGCGAGTAAATTTATTTTATATCCAATAGGGCACAATCATGTAGAAATAAAAAGTTGTGGGAGGGAGTAGGGGGTAGAAAGAGAAGAACACACCATGCACTCCTGCAGATAAAGCACACAGTAAGTTTTAAATGATCATGGAGAAGTTCCAACTTCATATTCCTGGTACAGAGGTTGGAAGCACAATTTTAGAAGGCCAGCAGCACTGCTCAATTCTACAGAGTCTAATCATTTCCTCAAAATCAGTTTGGTATCAGTTTTGTTTTTATTTACACAGAATAATGTCAGCTTAAAAAAAATCCCAGTGACTAGATCAAGATAGGAACTGATATGCCTGTCGTCAGTGGGTTTTAGGAATCTTAACGACAATGGCATTTATTAAAATAATCCAAAAGTAAAATTCTTGCAATTATGTCCCTCTTCAATGTGTAAGTTTTCAATGACAGGCACAAAAATAAAAGTCTGGCTGAGTCCAAATGTTGCTAAAAGGCTGATGCTACAGTGCATACCCTAGGAGGGTCTCACCACTACCCTTCCACTTACTGACTGGACCACACAGGTAGCTTCAGTGTTTTCACAGCTCAATGTGACAACTTCATATTTACTGTTCCTCTGCTCAATTTATCTGAAGGACCTGAGCCGAGGACTCCTTATGAACTGCATTCAGTGTGAAGGTATCTAATTTGAATCTTTGTATTTTAATGGCTGGCAGTGCACCTGACAGCTCAGCATTCAAACATTCAGCACCAAAGATGCTCCACAAGCCTAGCTCAGCTGACCTGGCAATCAGACACACAGTTAAGTGCTGACCATCAATCACAGCAAAATAAAAATACTCACATTTAAATAATGCAAGAAAACCTTCTCTTGTGCAGGAATATTAACCTTAACACAGCACTTGGCTTTGCTGATAAGCATTGCTAAATGAATCCTATACCCATCATGCCTAAAAAAAAATAAATCTCAGTTGGAGACCAAAAGGGCCAAGCAAGATCCACTCTGGAGTTGACCCAGATGATTCCCTGTGACAACAAAGAGAGAATCCATCTCTGTAGCCTTCAGCGATCACAGAGTGGCTTGAGATAAGACAATCTCAAGCTCAGTTAGACACAGATGTCTCTTCCAGAGAGTGACGACACCCCCTTACTCTTTGTGCTCTAGCTACCCCAAGTTATTAATCAATCTGCTTTGCCACAAGTTCTAAAATTAACCTGTGTCTCTTCTAAAAACCACTGGAAGTACTTCAGCATTTTAGACTGAGGTTGTAATACCCTGAAAATAAGGATTTCAGCATGAAAGATAGATAACTGTAACCCTCCAAACCTGCCAGCAGTATGTAGCTAATGGAGCACTGGAGATCAAGCGTAGCTTACTCCTTCAATCTGGTTTTGGTTAGCATATTTCTCTGGATAAAGAAACTTTGAAAAAAGATACCACTAAATGTATATGTCAACTAGATTTCTAAAAGAAATAAAAGAGTTTGAGGACAAAATTTACAAAAAAAGTATTAGAAGCACATTTCAGACTAGATTAACTTGAAGTATGCAGGAAAGCACCAACTCTGTAGAAAGCTTCCAGGCTGACAGGCTTCTGACCACAAACTAGGAACACTATGGAGCATTGGCTACGTCACATCATCACTTTCTTTCCCATTGCGGTCTTTTCTCAGCTAAAAGCCTCAGAGACTCTTTGGCTCAGTATCACTGTAACTGACCTCCTCATTTGAGTCCTGCTTGGTGAAGCAAGAAAAGATAAGAGTGACATGATCCATTTTTTACTGTTATCCAAAGAAACTTGTTGAGATAGCTAGGAAGACACAGATGTGGAACTGCAAAGTGCTAACATCTGATTAAAACACAGTTCAATGAATTACACAGTTTCCTTCCAGCATCTCTTACTTCCATAAAATTCACCAGTCAAGAAAGAAGCCTCCTTGATATGGGGGGTGGGGGGAGAACCCCACCCCACACAATCATTCTCTAAGAATGAATGCATTTGCTAAAACACCTCCTCTGCCACCTTTGCACAAATGCAGAAGCCTCTTCTGTTGCAGGGATTTGGCTTGTGGCTGTGACACAAACCAGTGCTTCATTGCTGATGTCAGTAGCATGGAAATGCTTCAGACACAGCCATTAGCTCTCCCAACAGCAACACAAGAATTTCTTCTACGGTCAGTTTTCACTAATGCTATTCACAGCCTCACAGACAGCAAAGGAGTTGGCAAGACTTACCCCAATTTCATTCCGTATCTTCTGGAAACCTATGAGTAACAGCGGAGGCAGCTGCAGCTCCAAGGGCCGAGATGCACCACTCCCCTTCCAGCACAACAGGGAAAGGCGAAGGGCAGACCGTGGCCTGGGTTTGGCAGCACAAGAGGGTCTGCAGTACCTCTGACATTTTCTGAAAAATAAAACCTGAATCACAGAGCAACTGGGCTGTGACTGACAACACAACAGCAAGTTTGCTGCTGTCCTGGAGGGCTGTAGGCAGCTGGTTCTCCCCTGTCATGAAGGAAAGCTTAAATTACACCTTTAAACTCAGATCAAGTCAACAAGTGCTTAGCAGTCTATTGGTCCCAGTCCCAACAATTCTTGCTTCCTTTTCTTTCCCTATTCTCGAATTTGCCAATAAGTATCACAATAGAATCTAATTAATGCTCACTAATAAGTGGGAGACCAGTTGCTAATCCAAAAGAATATGGTTATGTGGAAGTAAGTAAACAAGTTAATGTACCATAAACTGTGTTTTGTTCATTTATTTTGACAACTGTAGTTTGCTTTTAATTATGATACTTCCTAGCAGACTAGTTTGCCTGTCTTCTTTTGCAGAAATACTGAATGCTTTCTCACGCTACTATGTTTTTCCCCAATGCTACTACCTTTTCCAAAAAAAACCAAAAACCCCAAAACCAACTGATACAGCAAACCCTCTGCCACTAGAAGTGATGAAAAGGTAGTAAAATACCGCAAGAAACTTGCTTGCTGGATGAGCCATGTGTTCTGCTTCTGAACCTCCTCGCCCAGCATGATCCACCAGTGGTACTTCATGGTGCTGGAGAAGTTTTCCTTTCAGGGATCACTCCAGTGGGACTAACAGCTTGCTGCAGAACAGATTTGGTACTACCTATGTTGCTGATTTTATTTTCAGGCGAAACATGTCCAGCTAGATTCAGAAGGACATCCCTTTCTACACCACACCTGTAAACTAACACATTCCAACATTTTTCTCTAACAAGTTACAGATTTGAGCAGTTAAAGTCTAAATAGTTTAAGCAAGCTCTCTATCAGTGGGAGCTCCCCTGTTATTGCCCTGCATTCCACCACTGTGCAGAACGTTGCTTAACTGCTGAACTTGCCAGAAGAGGCATAAGCAAGTAACACACGCAGCCGTTTGTGAAAACGCTCAGCACTTTCTTTTGTAAATGCATAACAGGCTTTTTTTGTCAAACATGTTTTTACAGGATACTTTTTTCCAGTGTTGAACTACTGGTTCTGTTTGTTTGTTTGTTCTTCTAAATAAAAAGCAAGCAAACAGTTACCTTTCTGTAATCACAAGCTTTTCCAGGACACAGTAAATCCCGACCCTTCTCATGTTCAAAGCACAAACCTTAGCCTCTTAGGTGAAATGTAAGTTAAAGCTTGCATAGACCAATTATTAATGATACATGTTGTGCACACTTTGCCATAATTATTTGCCAGGCAGCAGGTAACTATACAGGAACCCTCCTTTATTCCTGGGTTTGCTTTCCATGCAAAGAAAAGACTGTGATCTGGACTCTGGAACTACCAAGCAAGCACAGAACTTGGGGCAAGCTGGTTCGGTTGAGATGCCAGTGCCAGATGAAGAAAAGCTTCCCTTCAAGAAAAGCTACCCTAGGACAGCCTCTCAGTCTAGTTCTCAAGTGGACATCAAATCCAAAGCCAGCGCACTCCTCATTCCTAAAGCCATGACTACAAAGAGCCAAAAAGGGAAACGGAAACTCAACTTCTTGATCCTCAGGTCAGAGCAAGTCCCTCCAGACTACAGCAGGGTTGGCTTGGTTATAGATATAAAAAAAGTTGGTGGCCCATCCAGTTTGTGAGGAAGTAACATGTTCCCCCAAAGGGCTAAATACTGTTTTCTGCCACAACCACCACTCAAAGCTTAAAGACTTGTCCTACCATCTGCATAAGTATGTTCATGACCAATGCAGAGAAATCCCATCAAGGTAAGAACCAAGAAATAAGGCAAATAAAGCAATTAATTACTAATAAGAGGGAGGTAATCGGCAACACATTCGTAGGCTGGAAGCATGGTCAACTTCTATGAGAACACAACTGAAAGATAGCTGGACAGCAATTTCCTTCTCAGATGGTTTTCAAATATAGAAATGAAACACCGGGAACAATTTGAATAACTCAAGGGCTCAAGCACCTAACGAGATTAGCACAAACAACTTTTTCAGTTGCTGTTTCCAGCTTTCTTGAAGGTTTTCAGGATTGCACAAGCAACACTGCAGCCTATCTTTAACTGGCAGCCACCTATTCCAAGCTGAAAGGAACTATTTTGCTCTCTGTAATTGCTCTCCTTTTCCCCATAAATTCTTCCTTCTTCCGCATGGAGGGAACGTGTCCACTTGGCCCATCCATGGTTGCATCCCTCTATCAGCAGCTGGCAGCCGCGGGTGCTAGGAAAGGACTGCGACGCACTAACGCAGCAGTACAGTAGATACCTGGCAGCTGTCGCAGCAGATTATCCTCTTAATTCTCCTTTAAGCTCAAACAAGAAAAGCTCTATCATCTCCTTCCTACACATCCCACTTTCCTTCCATGGATGTTTCACTTCTGGACAGTGCTTCAGATTTCCAACACCCTACTTGCTCTGATACCTGCTGCTTACACCACTCATCTCTGCAGCAGCATTACCCACTGCTGCTCTGATCCTGGCCTGAGCCCCAGCTCTATACTCTAAGGATATCCTCCTGCTGAAGAGTTTCACTGCTACCCCACAGTCCTGGCTTCCCTGTGCTACTGAGAAAGAGGTATCTGACACCTATTGCCAGTGTCTGAGCATCCGATGTCCAGAACAGCATTAAAGGCTCTTCCTACCTCACAACTCACTGTTTTTACATCCAGAAAACCCACGTTCAGGCAACACAGAATAATCCCCACAGTATCCAGCAGCAATATGGATAGTCCTCATCCTAAAGATAGTCCTTTGACAGGTCACAGGCCTACACGTAAGTCTATCAGCTCCATTTGTCTCTGCACCAACGCAAAGACTGACTGCACACCACTGGTGCCAGAGGTATCACTTTACACTGGTAATGCTCTTCCCATGTTCTTCCAAGTAACCAGAACATTGCTGCCTCCTGTTGAGATGCCTTACAAGAGGCATCTCATTTAAGGAAGCAAGCAGTTACGAGTGGCTGCCCCAATTCAACTACTCACACTCACCAAAACCTAGCACAGGTAGCCCAGCCCTATAGCTCTAATCTATGCTAGCATCCCATAATCACCAAACCAAAGATACATGCGTTTCCCTTCAGCATGATGGCTCTTCCACCTTGCCTAAGCCACTCACATCATCTCTAGAACCTCAACCTCCAGCCTCCAAGGAGACTATAACAAGGCACAGCCAATTTTTTTGATTTTGTTTTGGTTTTGGTGTTTTGGTTTTGTTTGTTTTGGTTTTGGTTTTTGGTTTGGTTTGTTTTTTTCCCATCCCAGGTTTGCTCACATGAACTCTCCTGTGTTGACTTCCAGATGGCTCCGAGGCAATCCCCACCACAGGCTCCTTTGCCAGGCTCAGAAAACCTTGTCTCAGTATCAGCTTTGAAATAATGCCTTTTTCTGCTAGAGCTCCAGTCCATTCTGTTTTGCTGCTCCCCTGAGTACCGTGTTCACCAGCTCCCTGGCAAGGTCTCTGGGACTGTCAGTGATCACAGAGGAACACTGGAGCAAAGGGTCTTACTAAAGAGCCTACAGTGTTCCACAGCCCAGTGTACAACTGAAATGAAGAAGAGATATTTCACAATACAAAGTAGCAAAACTCAAGTGCTGAAAACCACAGGCTGCTGTGGCAGCATATGACAAAGATTTCTCAATCTTTTTGAGATGAAGAACCAATTCACTTTTTGAGGGGAAACAAAATCATAATATCATAGAATCATTATGGTTGGAAGAGACCTCCAGGGTCATCAAGTCCAACCTTTATCCCATCATATTCCTAACCATTAGACCACTAGACCATGGCCTCAAGTGCCTCAGCAACCCATTTTTTGAACACCTCCAGGGACGGTGACTCCACCACCTCCCTGGGCAGCCCATTCCAGTGCCCAACCACCCTCTCAGTAAAGAACTTCTTCCTAATCTCCAACCTAAACTTCCCCTGACGGAACTTGAGGCCATTTCCTCTCGTCCTGTCATCAGCAATTTAGGAGAAGAGACCAACACCAGCCTCACTACAACCTCCCTTTAGGTAGCTGTAGAGGGCAATAAGGTCTCCTCTCAGTCTCCTCTTCTCCAGACTAAATAACCCCACTTCCCTCAGCCGGTCTCCATCAGGCTTGTTTTCCAGACCTCTCACCAGCCTCATTGCCCTTCTCTGGACTCGCTCCAGCACCTCAATGTCCTTCCCATCCTGCGGTGCCCAGAACTGGACGCAGCACTCAAGGTGCGGTCTCACGAGTGCCAAGTACAGGGGCACCATCACCTCCCTACTCCTGCTGGTCACACCATTTCTGATATCACTGTCCTGTCTCCACCTATTCTACGAGGACTAGGATGGACAGTCACACAGAAGTAAAATTTACTTCTAGTAAGATCAACCGAGTCCTTAGCAGTTGAGCAGATGTGGTTTTATTACCACCACTACAGCCTGCCCAAAGCACAGACAAAGCTTCACCTCCTCTCTGCAGTCGAGAGCCACCAACCCACCCCCAAGGGCAGATCACCTTCGAGACTGCCCAGGCACAAATAAATAGTGCTGACCTAAAGGGCAACAGATTACCTGCGCCTGGAGAGAAATGTGCTGTTCGCAATTTTTGCCACTAGAACTGGGAATACATTTGATCTGAGAGCCTCAGGCAAATCCCTTCTTCTCTCTGCATCTCAGCTTCCCCATCCGTACAGCTTTGCAAAGTCTGACATACACGAGTGAAAGGCACTGCAGAAATGCAGAAAGTCACTGAGCAGAATGACAAGACGGGGGCCAAACAGACATGATTGCCTCAGATTTTCTGAAGATGGTTATGTATTCATTCTCACATTGTTTCAGGAGCACTGAGAAGCCTTAACTGTGATAAAGGTCCAACGGTTGTGAACTGAGTACTTTTCTTTAATCGCATTTGATGTTTTTCTTAAAGCAATCTGCCAGCTTCTGGAGTCATTTGATTATATACAAGTATTACTTCAAAGCAAACAAGCAAGGGATAAGTTTTTATTTGTTTATTTCAGTGTTTATAAAGTGATTTTTCCTTAGAATTTGCAGCGTGAAGGAAATTCACGGTACTTATGCTTGGATCTAATTTTCATGAAAATTGAATAAAATCAGAAAAACACCAGCCACCCAAACCCTTCCTACCCCCCAGTAATTAAGTTCCTATGAAATGAAAAAAAAACACCTCGCTAGTCAGCCAACTTTGTTTAGGATACATGTCATAAATCAGCCATGTTCAGTTTAAATCAGTGCAAATGAACAGAGAAGGAGAAGCCTTGCGGCAACTGTTCAGACACCTGAGAAATGACAGCCAGAAGCTGAAGCCACATTTGTTGAAAAGAGGGAGGTTGGTCCTGAGGAGTTTTTTTGATCAAGTTTTCGAAAGCAATTCAACTTGGCTCATTATAAAGGCAGCATGGGAGAATGGGATGGATGGGCAGAGAAGGGCATTGCTCAGTTGGGGAAATCCAACACACCGGTGTGCTGCAGTGTAGACCTGGAGGACTCCACACAAGACTGTCAGCACTAAAGATACTACTGCTCCAGCTTGAGCCAACAGGTACTTCAGGAGCTGTACAGCTTGTGAAACAGAGGGGGCATGATATACACAAAATCATACTGCTCACTCTTCCTCTCCTCTTCATGTTCTATTCATGAGAGCAAAAAAAGAAAGAGACAAAGTTAGTGTCTAATCCTGAGAACAGTAAGGGAACAGCTAAACTTTAGCAAATCATCATCTCCAGATGATGCAAGGCTCGGTAAAGAAAGGAAACCTATGTAACTGAAGGGACCTTGATAGAATATGCACCCTTGATATACACGAGAAATCAGTATCCATCCACAAAGTTATTGAAATTAGCCTAGTTCCAAAGGTGTCTAGTTCCCCAAAATGCCTTAATCTGGAGGACTGCTCAGAAGAGCCATTGATCTACGCAAAAGGGAAACTTCCATCCTTAAAAATGCCAATTATAACCTGTACTGAAATAAGCAGAATAGATTGAGTCATTTCATCTCAGGGAGAGCAAGCTAGACTTCTCCTACGTATTCCAACTAAATTCATACAGGCACCATTTTAGGGAGGTCATGAAAAAATCCTGAAACAACTGCTCAATAAGACAGGGAAAACAATACCAAAAAACCGTCAGTGTGTTACTCTGAACAATAGTGCAGTTCTGAAGTGCCACAATAAAATCCGTAGTATTGCTTCCTTGCTCTCTGTGCAAGACACCCAAATCCAAGGGAAATACGTTAGACTCAGAGAGGGCTCAGAGGACCATAACAACACTATTTTGGATGTGGAGACGCTTATTTGAAGGCAGACTGAAGAGTGAATAGCAGGCTTTAGAGACAAAATAAAAATGTAAAATTGTGAGTAGCAGAGAAGTCATAACTTCAGTTTATCTCCTCTTGGTCTCATAACAAAGGGGAATTCAATAAAAGCTACAAGTTATAGAACAGATAAAAATAAGATAGTCTCAAAATACTAACCAGACTGTAGGGCTTGAAGCCAGAAGCAGCAGTCCAGGACAAAAAAGTAAGAAATCCTCTCTCCCCCCCAATTAATCAGACATATTTACATGGTTAAGAACATCAAGAGGTTTAAGAGTTCGCAATAAGAACTCTTGGTACCAGGTATTTAACTTCTGGAATATCTAGAATTATTCTTGTAAGGTAGTGAGGACAAAGATAATTGCAACTGCCAAGATCAAAGCATCATTTGTCCTTTTATAAATGGTTGGCCCTAGGAACTGCTGGATGTAGGTACTTGAGTAGATGGACCAAAAGTCTTTCTTCCCTAACACGTAGCAGTTCATCTTAACTGCTCAAGTGGTCACAAAAAATAGTAATGCTATAAACTGTGTCCTCAAAACACCTCCAGTTCTTCAGAACTAGAATTTACTCACTGTTTACTAAAAGTACATTTTATTTTGGCAGTCTCAAACCCCTCAAAATTCCTCCTGTATTTATAATAACAGTACATGCAATCAGTACCATATAAAGTTAGTGTAGGAGAAGCTACAAACCAGTGTAAGGAGTTCCTGGGTCGTTGGGTCTTTGGAGGTTTGGTATTCTGCTGTTTGTTATAATTTTGGGGGTTTCTTATTAGCTATTTGATTTACCACACCAAATATCCAACCACACAATCCATTTTCTATTAGTAATTGATATATATATGCTGATAATCACTTTTTAACCTATCTACTAGCAGAAGCCACATCAAAAGTAAACCTTGGGGGAACTGCAGAATGGATACACATAAGCAAAGATTCCCCTTAAGAGGCTTGTTTGCTGTTTTAAAAAATATTAAGGACAGATTCAAAAACAACCAGGACATGAGCCAGCAATGCATGCTTGCAGCCCGAACAACCAACAGTATCCTTGGGCTACATCAAAAGAAGCATGAAAGCATGACCAGCAGGTCGAGGGAAGGGATTCTCCCCCTAACTCCACTTTCATGAGACGCCACCTAGAGCATTGTGTCTGGTTTTGAAGTCCCCAACATAAGGACATGGAGCTCTTGGAGCGAGTCCATAGGAGGCCACAAAGATGATCAGGGAGCTGGAGCACCTCTGTTATGAAGACAGGCTGAGGGAGTTAGGGTTGTTCAGTCTGGAGAAGAGAAGACTCTGGGGAGATATTAGAGCAGATTCCAGTTCCTGAAGGGGCTCCAGGAAAGCTGAAGAGGAACTGTTTATAAGGGCATGGAGCAATAGGATGACGGGAAACAGTTTCAAACTGAAAGAGGGGAGATTTAGATTGGATATTAGGAAGAAATTCTTTCCTGTGAAGGTGGTGAGACACTGGCACAGGTTGCCCAGATAAGTTCCAGCTGCCCCCTCCCTGGCAGTGTTCAAGGCCAGGTTGGATGGGGCTTGGAGCAACATGGTCTAGTGGGAGGTGTCCCTGCCCATGGCAGGGGGGTTGGAACTGGATGATCTTTAAGGTCCTTTCCAACCCAAACCATTCTGTGATTTGTTGTGACAGGACAAGAGGTAATGGTTTTAAACTAAGAGAGGGTAGATTTAGACCAGTTATAGGAAAAAAAATTTTTACAATGAAGGTGGTAGAACACTGGAACAGGTTACCCAGAGAGGTGGTAGAAGTCCCATCCCTGGAACCATTCAAAGTCAGGTTGGACAGGCTATGAGCAACTGCAGGAGGACTGAACCAGATGACCTTCAAAGGTCCCTTCCAACCCAAACTGTCATATGATTTCCTAAACTCCTGACTGGATAAAGCTGCCAGCCAGCATGAGGCACTTGGCAGCCAAGCAGGAGCTCCAAGGAGAAGAGATGCTTGCTGCCAAGCAGCATGCTGCCAAGCTGAGCCCTCAGGGTAGGCAAGAGATCTGGTCCCTTCCCAGCAACCCATGCATACTGGTTGGGTTTCAGTAAAGCACAGAAGACTATCAACTCCATTTATTTTTAGTCATCAATATTAAAAAAAAGAACCAAAATCCAAGCTGGCCCAGATCACGACAGGCTCTGAAGCCTGTCATCTTACCATTGAGGCCTCAGCTATGGTCACAGCCTGTTTGGATCAGTTACTCGGGGTAACCAAGGATCACCCTCATTTGGGTTTTGGGTTGATGGTCAGTTGAATGAGTCAGCAGTGTGCCCTGGTAGCCAAAAGGACCAACTATGTCCTCGGTTGCATCAGGCACAGCATAGTCAGGCAGTCCAGGGAGGCGACTGTCCCACTCTCCACTGCACTGGTGCAGCCCCACATGAGGTACTGTGTGCAGTTTTGGGCCCCTCAGTATAAGAAGGGCATCAAACTATTAGAGTGTGTCCAGAGGAGAATGGCCAAGATGGTGAAAGGCCTTGAGAGCAAGACTTATGAGGACCAGCTGAGGTTACTTAGCTGGTTCAGCTTGGAGAAGTGAAGGCTGAGATGCTCTCATGGTAGTCTACAGCTTCCTCAAGAGGGGCAGCAGAGAGGGAGGTTCTGGTCTCCTCTCTGGTGACCAGCAACAGGACATGAGCAAGGAGAACACAGCTGCATCAGGGAAAGCTCAGATTGGACCTCTCTAAATAGCTCTTCACTGAGAGGGTGGTGGGTCACAGGAACAGGTTCCCCAGGGAAGTGGTCACAGCACCAAATCTGTCAGTTCAAAGAGTGTCTGAACAATACTCTTCATCATATGGTTTAGTTTTAGGTAGTCCTGCAAGGATCAGGGAGTTTGACTTCATGATCCTTATGGGGCTCTTCCTACTTGAAATATTTGATTGTCCTTCACATCACACCCTCCACACCCTCCAGCCCATAGAACATCCACCAACTTCCAACAGTAGGCTTAAAGCTCATAACTACGGAAGGGGGGGGAAGACATCATTATCTGTGAAGGAGGCAGGGCAGCTCTGGTCCCAGCTCATGTAATTAGGCTCTGTAAGCCTTCGTTTCCTTAGAAGGCTTCAATCCTATAAATAAATCTTCCTCAGCAGGTGACATGNGACATGTTCCCCCCCCCCCCCCTTTTCTGCTCCTTGCTGGTTTTCATCAGCTACAGATTCCCATTCTCCACCCATCACCTGCTATAGGAGAAGATCACTTTCTGCACTGTCAGTGGGCTTTCCTGCTCCCTAAGGAGAGGGCCAGCTGGACAAAGCTGGAAACAGCTGGTTTTGTCCTTATGTCAAGATTAAAGCATTAAAGATTTTCCCCTGTTCTGTTCAAAGCCGGATGTCCTGAAGGTATCCAAGTTTCTCTCTCCTCCAGGCACATGCTGCCAACTCCTCTGGAATATCAGTGGGCAAGCTGCCTTGAAGTACAGGAACAACAACAAAGTAGTGAACTTTTTTTTGCTTTATTTTGGAGTTCACAAAATGGAAAGACAGCCTCTCTCTGCTCAAAAATATTTTTCAAGCAAGGCACTCACCTGGCTCCAATGCAACAATTTCTTTCCCCCCCTCCAGGGGTGCCTTAAATCAGTGTTCAACACCAGACTGAGGAAAGCAGCAGAGTTAGCAAAAGGTGACAAGTAGTTGTTTTCGATACAAAAGGCTTCTGCTGAAGCATGTCAAAGTACTTATTCAAATACTGGGTAATCAGCATGTTTATAAGATTTCAGTCTGGTACAGACTACTTCTGTCAAAAAATGCTGTTGGCTACGTGGTCCTCCTAACTGAGGAAATAACTCCCAGAACTTTGCTACAGACCTATATGCCAAAATGAAAATATATGGAAATTAAGCATGCTTTTGCATGTACTCTGGAAGCCAGGGAATTGTTTCTGATACAACAGCAACAGTGCTAGTAAGTTAGCACCAAGATACAAACAGCAGCCAGGTCAAACCCTTAAGTCACTCTGTAGGAAACCTAGATATGAGCTTGTTTTAGCTCAGAATTACACTGAGACCTCATATGGTCCTTGCTAATGAAATGAGAGGAAGCAGTAGTATCTATTCCCAGTGTAACAGCAGGGAAGCCAGATTGCAAGCTTCTTCCGCTAATATGAGTTACTATAGTGTTGCAGGAGCTTTGCACTGTTGCAGTAATTGCAGATTTAACAGGCTTTTTCATCCTTCTCACCTTCAAATCCTCTCTCCCTCAGAACAGCTTAGTGCTGCCATCTACTTTTTATCCTAGCAGATTTTTTTTGGGGGGTTACCCTAACAAAGATCTTAGCAGACCAACTCTCCCATTACAACAACACTGGCTCACTTGAGTCTTTACAGCTGGGTCTACACATTTATACTTGGTGCAGCTCACTACCACAGGCAAAACTAAAAGCAAAGGAAACAAAACACAGGATCTGATTCAAAGTCCTTTTACTGATATGAATTTTTTAAAAAACCAATACCCTCAACTCTTAACCACAAGGTATCTTTTATAGTCCTTGCAGGTATTAAGCTAGTAAACTCAGAGATGACAAGGTGACACAGACATCGGTCTTATCAAACCATCAGGATAGTTCTGGAAAGCAAATCTACCTAGCTAAAAAAACGTTATTCAAAGTTTCAGTCCTAGAGGATTAATAAAACTCTTTTATAAGTCATTTATTTGCACAGACATTAACACCACTGAGAAAAAAAAATATTCATGAGATAGATCCTTCAGCCAGGAAATAAAGAGGCTGAAAAACATTCAGGCATTTTACTAGGAGACTGCCTGCTGCTGATCAGGCAGGGGCTAGTCTTGATTAATTCTCCACTTTTTTATCCCAAACATTTTAAGGCATGAACACGCAGTTCCCCAACTACCATTTGTTGAAGATTTTAACCCTCTTTGGGGAGAAAAAGAGCTGTTCAGACCACAGCACTGCTCCCACTCTTGTTCACCCATGGAGAAGTATCCAGGAATAAGGGGAGGCCTTCTGCCTCCCCACTAACATCACACAAGGAAGATCCATTTGTCTACACTGCAAGGACCTGCCCACATGGTGTGCTCCAGAACACTACTATGCTCTTGGCTTGGATCTTTTCGTCCCTTCATCCCAAACAAGACCATCCTAATCTCTCTGGATTAGGGCCTGATTATCAAAGAAATCACAAAGCCTTCATGTGTGATGCCTTTAAGTCTGTGTTTGCTTTGCCCTAGCAAGGTGCTGCCTTTTTTGACCCAAACAGTTTGGAGAGGAAATTTAAAAAATAAGACATTTTATTATTATCCATCCTCGTGACATCAGCTACTTTTGGCAGGCAACAGACATGCTCTGAATAATTCCCATCTTTATCCAGATGGCCAAAAACACAACATGGGGTCGTAACCACAGGTCCCAGAGCTGCACTTTAGATGGGCATCCAACTCTCTGCTCAAATCATTCACAGCATGTCCCATAGGGATGCAGAGAGGGTCCTGCACAGGGAGGAAGGCTTTTACCACTGCTCTGCCTACATGCCACAGCACAGCCTGTTCAGATCCTTGCCCAGGTTTGCAGTTTGGACTCCCTTGCTCGTATGGCCCCAGGCCACTGCTGAGGCTGCAAACGAGTCATGGGGGCTCTGGTGGAGTGAATGTATTTATCCACAGGGAACTGAAGGGAATTAATCACATTACATGTGCTGTACCATGCTGACAAAGGTCACACGTCTGAACTGGGGCAGCCCAACCTTCAGCATGGAGGTCAACTTCACAAGGAAGCACCTTGAAAAGGGGCGAGAGAAGGTATTCTCAGCACTGGAGTTTCAGGCTTTTTTTCTTTCCTGCAGATGCTTTATTTTGTAACAGAAGATTGATGGGGGGGGGAACAAAACCAAAATACAGTTTTTAAAATAAAAATTCATTTCCTAGCTGTCATTCCTACATTTTGTGTATCATGCCTTAGCACTAACTGCTGCCAAACACAAGACGTCAGGTCCATCTGGCAGATGTACACTTCCCCAGCTGCCAAGTGTTTCCTTAGGATTCAGGGGCTTCACTATTAAGTGCATTTGCAAATTCCAGCCTCCTAAATGAGTAGGGCTCCTGAATAGCAGCCTCTGCTTCTGAGTGCCCTGGAAAGGGGAGAGTAGAGGTACACTGCAATGATACAGAGTATCTGCTGCGCTTGTATGGTAGGAAAGCCAGTTTCCTGGTAACCCATAGCTATACCAGCTGTGGGAGAGCTTTAAAGAACTCCCTCTCCAGATTATCCCCAAGTAAAATTAGAAAGTATTCAGGAAGCAGAGGGGAAACCCAACCATTCAAACTGACATCATTACTTATTTACATATAAATACAGCCAGGAAACAAGCATATGTATTTATGTATAAACAAAAAAAAGCTATCTGTACACTGCTTTTGCATCCCATATTTATTACTTTATTCGTGACTTAAGAAAAAACTTTCTCCCCAAGAAATTGGTGATAAAATGCCCTCTGGTGGGCGTGACTGTGGACCTCTACAGCAACAGCCACTTCCTAAATAGTTCAGAGCCTTCAATATATTCTTGGGATTACTAATTTTAATGAAGTCAGACAAAGCACATACTTGATCTCCAGAAGAAACAGATACACCCGTCACTAGTGAGCCCATGTTTTAATGCTCAGTATCTCTGGATTAGAATATGCGCTAGAAGTTAAAAAAAATCCTATTAAAGCATTCCATGATTCCCCAATTATTTTAATGTTCATTTTAGCTCTTTAGGATACTTTTTCCTCCTCAAAAATAAGTAATTAAGAGAAACAGAAAACAAAAGTGCCATTAAGTTTAGCTTTGCTTCAGCATAACAGAATCTTTGTAGACTAAAAATGGAGAAAGGAGGGGTGGAGAAAAGCAGCATTTTCAGAGTTTATGAATCATTTTTGTCCTGTTAGAGCACAGTGCACAGCTAGGAAGGAGGCCCTAATTGTACAGGCAAAAAATAACAGTCCTTGTCCCAGAGGAGTTTGCTGCCTAGACAGAAAAAGCAAGGATGGAAAAAACCCTCAAAAATAAACTGAAGTTAACAGAATGCATTTCGTCCTTAAGATGCTCAATAATTGTGGGTGGTGCTTTCATTAATGTGAAACCAGATAAATCTAAAAAAGCAAACTGAAGGCTTAAACTAGTGACAGAAGAGGTAATTCAGCAACTTCAGGGCAGAGTGCGTGTGCAGCTACTTTGAGAATTTATATACACACACAAAAAATAGACTGCTTTGACATCACAGCTGGACTGGAAAAGGAGGGCCACCAGGCAGACCCAACTACACAGACCGACCCCAACGCAGCCAAAAGAAGCTGTAGTTACACACAGAATTGAAGCTGATCCCACATAGTTTCTAGGGATTTTTTTTCTTTCAATAGAGAAGCTTCAGAGTTGCAGCTAAATAAGGATAAGTAGAACAAAACTCATTACATGAAGGAAAATGGAAGAGCTCCCCTGCTTTTCCCAAGTTCCTCGGGAAGCCTTTTTGCTTCTGTTTCATACAGGATATGGTACTTTCTCTGTTTGCCCCAATGGTTAGAAGTTTCTTTCTGGCTTCCACAGTACAATTTGCAGTTACTTGCTGTTTTATGCTAAGAATATTTGTGATTCTGATCTGTACTTGGAATGTGAAGTACTCCTGCCTTTTAAACGGTGTTTCCGGGCAACAAAGCTTTGCTTGTAAAGTTGTTCTTAGGTATAAACAACAGTATGACTTCACATTCACCCTCTCCTTTTTTACCCTCAGAAAGAAAGCCAAAACTGCCAAGAAAACCCCTAATTTATTTGAAATCTGCCCTTTATATAAGCAGTGCATCCATGTTCTGTATAGAGCTCCGTCCCTCTCTAGTGGCAGCCAGGTCACATACCAAGCCTGCTCCAAGCTTGGCTAACAGACCGGTTTTTAGCTCAAAGATATGAAAACACTTTAAGATTCAAGGATCCCCATTTATTCCTCTTTGAAAACAGCCCACACAGAGATTCAGTTATATTTACAATATTCTCTGAAGACACAGGCTAAGGGTTTCACAGAGCAATGCTGTCACTCAATGTTGTACTGTATAAGCTCTATCACTGCTTTGCCATCATCATTCTTGCAAGCATCTCTAGACATGATGTTGATTACAGCTACAGTGTAACATATGTCTTATTAGATACATGCACAAATATACTATTTAATCTTGGCTTACTGTAATAGTTACAGTGTCCATGCTCCTAAATTTTTGCTAAAAATTAACAAATTATCTAGTTAAGATTAGTACTGACATTTCTTGGATCCTGTCCTGATGGTTAATCCTTTCTCAGAAGACACTTTGCTGTTAGAGTAGCAATTAACAGGTGAGGGTTACACTACTCCCCCTCCACTTCCTGTCCCCTAAAACAAATGTATAAAAATGTTTCATGTATAAAAATAAAATACATCCTACTATGCCCCGACAAGCACAGAGGAGAAAAAACCCACCACTTTTCTTTGTTTTTTTTGTATCTTTCACTTTTCTCACCCATAAAATGGCCTGAGGCTGTACAGTTCTGATTGTTGTTAAATTCAGAGTCTTTACATATACCAATAATGGTTTTGTACTTTTTGGTTTTAGGGTAAAACTGCCCTCTTAAGCAAACTTAGAAATGGCTATAGTAAAATTCAAGAAGTTACTGCTCTATTCAGAAACAGGAACCAGTATGTTCTAATTTTACAAGGTTATATTTAGACAGGGAAAGGTTTAAAATCTGCTATCATATACAATGTCATTTCAGTAAGTACCTTGAGGAAATCCGAGTCTGTTCATGTTCTACTGAAGATGAGTAACTACATGATAAACTGTGGCCTGAAAACAGGAGGAAGGAAATGGTTAATCAGGACTTCTACTCAGATTACATACAGCTGAAGTCTAACCAGCCCGCTGGCTTCCCCAGATGAGAAAGTACAGAGGTACCCAATTAACCATCACCTCAAGCCGTAGATGCCTGGGCTCAAGCTGCACCTGCATTCCATCATAAATTAGAATTTAATCTTCTCAACCTGACCCAACTGGGTTCATTCTTGATCTCCAGCCCAGACCACCTTAACTCTGCTTGAACTTCTCTGCACTGCATGAACTTCTCTGAATAAAACAGCCAGCACAGCACAGGGGCTCGTGTTGGGTTTTTTGTTACATTTCACTTGTATTATTCTTGAAATGCAATACTTCAATAACTTCAGTGTTGCAACCACAAGATTTGTCTAGGAACAGTTTCTAGAAGGCTTGAAGGGTGCTGCTGTGAACTGTTCAAGTGTGATGCCAACAGCATCACAGAAACGGTGAGTTTAAGGAAAACTTGATGCAATTTCATTTTTAGCTACAGCACCCCCTTCCCACACACACAAATGGCTTCTCAAAATTCCCACCTGAGACAGAGGAAAATCAAACAAACCAAAATAAAAAGTATTACAGCAGCAAGTGAACCACGATTCTCTTCATCTGTGGCTGCATTTCTGTATGAGTACCACTCATAAAGTTAGTCCTGTATTTTATAGACTTCAGGCACTTTGTTTCCTTACTTCCTATACTACTTCCATGCTCTATTTTTCCCCTCCTATAAATAACAACTCGAATATCAGCCACAATTTCCCATTGCCATTTAGTTCAGAGAGATAAGGTGGTGATGTTGCAGAACCAGAACTGCCCAGAAGTTTAATCATAAAATTACATGCTTTTCTTCCAAAAAGAAAAATGTACTAGAAAATAGGCTTTACTTTGGGGATTTGATTATCTTAAAGAACAGGCAGAACATTTATCTAATATTTTCAAAGTAACTTCATTTAACTCAACAGATTCAGGCCATAGACAAATTTGGCCTATTTTATATAATACAGAAGTATGAGGGGAAAGAAAAAAGGTATAGAAGCACCTGGACCACACAAGCCAGAGACCAGAAATGTCTACTTTTCAAGTGTCCACCCCCTCTTTTGCAGTTGCTGTCATCTACCAAGATTTGCAGACTCTCTTTGACCTTAAGACCTTCACAGTTGAATTTCACAAGCAATTTGTTCCTCAGGGTACAGAAGCACTGCACAACATCAGATACATATTGGAACCTGTCAGCTCCACAGGTGTTAACTAGATCAGGATTTGGTCCACAGTTCCGCAGCTCCTGTGACAATTCACACATCAAGATCAACTGAGAGGTTCCCCAGAAGGTCCCACACAGCCACTTCCCACGCTCTGTGTGCTACAGGCAGCTTTTAATCAAATCCCATTACCTTTGTTTTCAGTTTTAAGGCTTAGAGTTCAGAAAGCAAGAGGGTGATTTTTACTTTCAGCCTCGTAGAGCAAATAAGGAACAAGATGTTGGCACAGCCAGCCAGAGTCTCACTATTTGAGATTGGGCATTGTATCCAGCCTGCAGAAAATCCAGACTAGCAGTGTAAATGAGGTAAGAGTTAACTCACAGAAGATCAAATCCAACTTTCATTTATGTCTATGCAACATTGATTTCTGTTAACTACATGTGTAGTTAACAGAACTAGTAGAACACTAGTAGAACTAGTAGTAGAGCAACATTTGATCTGAAGCCTAGTACCTTGATGTCCAGCTATTGTAAAACAGAAGCAGAAGAGTAGCTACAAACATTTGACTGATGTTGCCCATAAGCAGGGCACTGCAGAAAGCTGTACCAGCAATTCACACTGACAGACTTCAGATGGGGCATGGCAAACCTCACCATTAAGTAGTAATTGCACAAATATCTGGAGCCTTCTTTAAACAAAAAAGATGATGACATAGGGGAAAAAAGCAACACAAAGCTGCAGACCAAGAAATAAACTACTACATGTAAATACATGCAAGCGTCTCCCAAGTTAATTCTCCTGTTAATGGAGTATTGATTGGTATGCTCAATCTCCAGAAATGTGAAATAATAGGGGGGGGAGAAGGGAAGACACATTCAAAATAGTGACTTTTGTTTAAATACAGTCCTCATATGATCACCCACAACTAGCATAATAAAGAGGGCAGTACAGTATATCTAACATTTTGCTTTGCATTGTATTAGTAAGTCTGTCAGAGATTACCTGGAAGCATTAACTGCACAGTTTTTTCCCTAAAGAAGCAAAATACAGCATTTTTCATAACCTCTCACCACACCATACCCTTAATGTATCTGGTATTTCTCTGCTCCTAATAGGATAGACTATGGAGCGTCCATGGTAGCATCTAGGCTCTTCATATGTAATAAATCAAGATGCTTGTGAAATTGGGGAGGTGGGAAGCAGGGGCCAAACCAGTGCTTGTGGAGGGAGCAAAGAGTCATGATGGAGAACATCTGGAGAAACTTTGTTGCATCTACTTCTATCCTCAAGTGAGAGAAGCAAGAGGAAGAAAAAAGTTGCCGATTTGAAGCAGTTATGATTATACGAGTCTCCCATTTCTTAAACAGAACCCTTTAAATATAACGAGTGTCATATAATGAAGAAGCCTCTTATTCCTACCTTCCAGAAATTGCTTCCTATTCCAGTGACTACAACCATCTGCACAATTTTATAGAAAAGAGTTACTTCTATCCTCTTCCTTCTGTCATTCACAGAGTCCTTCTGAGATACCTCTTACAGCCTCCAACAAATTTTACAAGCCATTGAAAAAAGGGCAGAAAACCCCAAAACAGACAACTTGTCTTGCCATCAGAATTCCTAGCCTTGATACTCTAAGCAACAACAGCATCATGCTCAACAGCTGTGCTGACCCATCCCTTTACCAATGTATTAATGATATTCCTAATACAGGCACCATCAAGGAGCTGTTTCATAGTGTATAGGTTGACATGGTCAAATCAGTTCATACATTTTACATACACATGTATTTTTAGGCTCTGCCCCTCATTCCAAAACATCAGAAATTTCATGCAGAATTAGTAACTTCTCCTCCGCTACTTCTTCTCAAACTTTATGAAGGGGTAAAGCAGTATCTCTTTGAGCTTACTCCTAAGTTAAGTTATCCTGTAGCATTTCATATAGTTTCAAAAGCATTTTCCACACATATACACCCGACAACATTTTGCAATACGAAGCGTTCCGATTTGGCATTTTTCCACTCTTGGCTAGCAAGAGACAATAAAAAAAAGAGAAAGTTAAAAATGAAGTTTTTTTGAAGTATACAATATGTTATGAATCATTTAATGAATTCAGGTGTTCAACAAGCTACGAGTCAACCAAAATTTGCAATACATATGGATTTCAAAGCACGGGTAAACACAGCTGCACCCACTTTAAAGTTGCTCCATATTGTGTGATTATTATGATGAACTTCCTGAACTCTTCTGCCTCTCTTTTACTCTGTGGTTTACCTGTGGCTGAAAGAACTAAAAGCATTTACATTTTTCTCCCTCTAATCAAGGGAAACAGCATGCTTAAGCCTCACACTGCGAATAGAAACTTTTCTTTGAGTAGTTACAGCATTCTGCGATCTGCAAATCCACCAGCATTGCTTCCGCAGACCAAAAAACCAAAATCCTACAACCAAAATCCTGACAAAGCATATCTCAGAGCAGAATTATCTGATTTAAATATTAATTACTCATCAGCATGGACTTTAAAAAACATCTGAAGCAAAAGCTCTTAAATCACACTTTAAATCCAGGATTTTACTGCCCGCGTTATTACACGGATCATGGTTATGGAGTGGGCTTTGGGTTTTTTGTTGTTGTTTTTAAAAAAAGAGTGACGACTGATAATGAGCCTCTAAGGTTCAAAAATAGAGATGTATTAATAAAGTACAGCTCAACAAATAAGGCACATCTTGAGTTTGAGACCTGCTACAGGACACCACCATTGCCTCAGATACCTCCATAGGAACTTGAGATTCTTCACAATATCCCTCACCTGTGTTGAAAGTCCAAAAACACAATCATGTACACACCTAACAGTTTTCAGTTAACAGCAACGTTGCAGAGGAATTGTATCAGTGGCAGATTTCCTTACAAACTGCTGTACTGAATGAGTTCCAGAAGAAGCCCCTAGAAGTAATGCATTTTTCTCAATCAAGTTGTGTTTTATTTTTATTTATGTAGAGTTTAGTCTTAGAACTGTAGACAAATCCAAGATCTGTACATTTGTGTCTTCCAGTAAGCCAAACCTGAACAGAAGTCCTAGCATTTAGTATCATGTCATATAGCATATTGTAACGGATGGCAAGGAATTAAAAAACGAAAGCCACAAAACCCTACAAAAGGAATGTTGAATTAATTTTAAAGTCTGGTTTTGTCTGTAGCTCGAGCAGAGTACATCAGTGAATCAGTACTACTACTGTAAGCCAGCACGATAAGTTACCTGAAATTTAAGACTACTAAAGAACCATTTTTTTTCCGATGTTAATGCCAATTATAGCACAAAATCCAAGTTAAGGATTTTTTAAAACATAAGCAGCATGTAAAAATTAAGGAAAATAGTTCCATGTTCCAGATAGTCTAATCCACAACACAAAATTACTTACGGAACATTGTGACTAGGAATTCAGTTACTGTCATTTATCAGATGGGCAAGACAGCACAGAGATAACCGGCTGCATGACAACAGCACGAGGAAGGCTTCTCTGGGCATCTCTTGTACCAGGTCTGTTCGGTTCTTGTTTAACCAGAACAGGTGAACAGCACATATTCACAACCCGTGAAGTACAGTGACTTTAAAGATATCTGACAAAGAGGCGTTCCCATAAGAGATTTCTAATCTATTTCCCTTTAATCTCTTTCTTTATAGCTGAGGAAGACTTCTTTGTACTTGTAGCAACAAAGGAAACACAGAAGTGACAGAAGCACGTCAAAGCTGTTTACATTTCATACAGCCTCACTCTCCGAGCTGCTGTTGGCACGCTACTTCGAGAAGATCGTGTTCAGCCTCTGCATAGGAGCTCCATCTTCCTACAAGTAACTTTACGAAGAGTTAACTGCACAGAGGGATGCTAAAACTCTTCCCCACACAGGGTAAGCTAACACAAAACCAGAAAGGAAATTAAGAAAACGTGACAAAATGTTAATACAATAATTTAAAGTACCCACAGGTATATTCAAGACAACGTTATCTGACTTGTATGTTTATGGGCTTTAGGTATTTATACAGTATTTCTTCTGAGAAGAGATGAGTGCATTAAGAAAGTGAATAGATACACAAATAAATCACAGAATCTAATGACAACGTCATATTTAAGGTTATCAAATTAGCACACTGCAAGGCCAAATTTTGCAAAATGGAAGATCTGGAGGGGGGAAAAAAAAAAGCTGAGGGACCAAGTTGCTAACCCATGCTGAGATTTTAGCTAGCTAAAAGCCTCGATTATGGCACAAAGAATTAATGATCTGAAAACGATGTAGACCTCTGTGGTGCACTACTAAGTTGATGCTCTGCAAAGAGAGCAGTTTCAGGATCAGGCCTCCAGGTGTCTGGGCACCCTGGGTCCGTAGCCTACAGCAGCGCATCCAAGCAGGTTGGTGTAGGCAGTGGGCAAGTCAATGCAAGAGCCTTCATAATGCTACACCCAGCCTAAAGAAAGGATGCTAAAAAAAAAGTTAATGAAAGTGTTAATTTTGGGGGTCTTTTCAGAAGTGCAGCAAAAAACCCTCCAGATCAGTTTTAAGACTAAAAAAACTAAATAAATTTCACAACAGGGATATAATGGAAGGGACGGGGGTTAAACAAGACAGAACAGACTGCAATTTCTCTCTCCACTGACAGATCTAGGGGTCCTTTTTCCCCTAAAGCTATGTGAGAGTTTCCACCACAGCACACAGAGGCTTTATGCACAGAAGGAAAGAAAAAGAAAATATACAGATATTAATTTCCCCCCTCCCCTTGATTTTTATTTCTGTGCTTCAGAAGAACTGGGTCCATAGGTTTTTGGAACTAAATTAAAAGGCCAGGATAGCAAGCAGGCATGGACAAGACTGAATTGCAGATGAGCACAGAGAAGCAGAGAAACAGCATTAGGATGAGTGCCAAAGTCTACAAATAGTTAAGGCCCCGATTCTGGTGGCCATCAGCACAGTGCTAAACTGGAGTGAGTCCGATGGAGACAACGGATCGCAACCTGGGAGAGGGACGCATGGCAGCCAAGTAACATTGCTGGCGAGACGAGCGCAGCAAACCTGGGGATCATAATTCTCCTCAAACAGGCACTAAAAGTGATAGCACCAGATATGGTGCACAGTAAACCCAAAAATCAGATCCGATTTCTAGATCCGTCTCCCTCTCCCTTCATTGAGAGGATTTCCAGTCAACATACACACCATATACTTTTTATTATTGTTTGAAGAAGAGCAGCAACCCTGCCAGCATGCTAATCTAGGAGAGGAGGCAAAACAGAGATGGTTACTTTCTTCCCTCAAGATTTCTGCTTCGAAAAAGCAAGTGAACAAGACAGGGTTTGCTCCAGCACACCACCACTTTTTGTTTCGTTTCAGCAACACTTCGACAAAAATCTAATTCACTATGCTGTGTATCTAATATATTGGGTACTTGAAGTATGACCATCACTCATTAGAAATGTAATTAAAAAGTGACAAAACTAGATTCCCCCTCCCCAGCATGCAGATAAAAACCAGTAACCCTGCCTCTATTTGTAACCATGACAACTACAGAATATTTTATTTCAGTAATAAAATTCACACCGAACATTTGCTCATAGGTTTTGTTGTTAAGGGAAAGGTTGGCACGCTGTGCATGCATTTCATATGCTACCAGAGACAACAAATACAGGAAAGTCAGGCAGTTTGAGACCGGGAACCCAGTCTGCATTTCAGAGTTCATTTAAGACCCTCTGCAGGAAGCTAAATGAACATGAGCAAAAATTCATCCAAATTAAGTGCTACTGGTCATTACTTGCAAGACAACTACTTCGTATGACTGGATGTTTTTCGACTTTTAAATAAATCACAGTGATACTCTCGTTATTTTAAAAGAGGTGGTAACTCAAACCCCAAACTTTATTTTTCAATTAAAATACCACAGGCATCATTCAGTTTTTATTAGGAAATAAATCAAAATAGATGTTACGGGAAAAGATATCTATATGAGACAAGGCCATGAAAGATGTAGTTTACATGTGCTGGCTAAGTCTTATTCTGGATGGGTCACTAAATTACTTGCATAGCTCCCATATTTCATCTTAAATTGAAGACAACTGCCACAAATACACACAATAAAGACAGTTTGTTTTTTGTTGTTCTTAACCTAACAGAAAAAAAAACCCACCCCAAAACCTGTGTATGTGATTCAGAGAAGATTAAACAACCTCCTGAGCATAACTAAAGTTTGACACAGATAAATGTCAGTGTAAAAATATGGCTGTACTTTATTTCTCTCCACAAGGATAGGATAAAAAAATAAAGCCATTAGCAGTTTAAAGCAGAATACAACAATAATAAAGAGAAAAGACACATTGTTGCTTTGTTTGGAAGCAAAAAAATAATAAACAGAATAGAGCTTGCCCTTATGCTATTCCTTCTCTCACACAGATCATCTATCATATCTATCAAGGAGGATTTAAAGTTTCAACAGACTGCTAATTATAAGAGACAGTAATACTGTTATCTGCAGTCACCTTAAAGCTACAGTAGTTTGGTTTTTAAGTACCTTAAAACTGACCTCAGAAGGCCAGCCCCGTAAACACGTTTAAATCTGTGCCAGTCACACATGCCCACACATACACACACACACTTGCTCTGTTTTAAAGGGTATCAGGAAAAAAGTTTCTTCATTTATCACAAACATGCTCTGTGTAATCTTCCATTAAAACAAACAATAAGCCTGCAGAAACACGCATGTCGTTCTCCTTCATTGATGGAAAAGTGATTAAATCCCCTTTAATCTAGTTACCAGAACACTGTTTTTTTCCCCAAACAGTTTTCATATACAATTAACAAAAGAGAAGCAGCCAACTACATGACCAGGGCTCCGCAATTTTTGGTGGTGGCCGGGAGATAAATCCATCTCCGGCGTTCCAGGAATATTTTCAGTTTAATAAATAAAGCCAGAGGAGGAAAAAAAGAAAATCATCTGAGCCTGTGAGCACACACTATTTATGAAGTGTATGAAAACCAGCACCATCCACCCGCAGAACTCCCTTCCTCCAGATCTTTCTCCACCCTCCGGGGAGGCGAAGGAACCCGATCCCAAAATCCCGGGGACCACAGACCCGCATCCTCCCGCGACAAGGACAGCTCGTCACATCCACTCAATGTCAAAGCCCAAAAGTAGCTTTTCCCTCCCGTCCTAAGCGAGCCTTTCCAAAGCCGGTACCCAGGGGATGCGCCTCTGTGCTCCCGACGGCGCCAGGCGGCACTTGGGCTCGAAGAGAAGTTAAATGAAAACAACCCCTCGTCAAAACCAGCATCAACAGAAAACCCCGGCGGCAGCCAAACACAACCTCGCACCGGCGGGGGATGTCACACGGCGTGGGGACGCGGGCCAAGCGCTTTGGGAGAAAATACACGTATTTTGGGCAATATCGTGCCAAGAAGTTCCTCGTACGCATCACGCGTGGGGAAGGGGAGAAAAAAGGAGGCGGGGAATGGAAGCGTATTCCAGGCACACGGAGACGCCGGGGCTGGCAGAGGCTTTGGGAAGGGAAGGAGGGAGCCAGGGTGCCCGCCGGGGTGCGCGCCCAGCCGCTCCCTGGCAGGTCCGCGGGCGGCTCCGGGTGCGGGCTCGGCGGCGGGGAGGGGGGGATCCACCGGGACAGCC
>VZRW01011303.1:55291-105856 GCA_013398125.1 Aegotheles bennettii | reverse complement strand
TAAGAATCCTTAAAATGCTGATGAAACAAAAGATCTATTTACAGAAAAACAAATATTCTGTGGTGTGGGTTTTATTTGGATGGATGAGTGTTTTTTTTAATAGAATCTGTTACAAGCTTGTACTTGACAGGCTGAGGATTGTTTGAGAGAATCCCGGTTTTGGATTAGCCAGCTGATAGCCTGCAAGACTTTGGTGGCGGGTAAAGCTTGCTCCACTGAAAGAAGAGATTTCCTCTTTTAGCAATAGATCATTACGTTGCAAGGCATGTATTAGAATGAGAATAATACAACTTCCTCTGTATTTGCTGATCATATCGAAACTAATGGCATCTTGAATTGTCAGAGCATCAAGTCCATCTTCTGATAAAATATTAGAAGACACACAGATCTATTCATCTCGTTGGAGATTTCATTTTAGTCTGCAAAATGTTTGATGGCAGTGTCATTAGATTAGCTGTGGGCGTATTGCAGGGACCAAGGTAGTAATGAGGTACCAGGGTTTGGCAAAGGAGTTCCCACAAATATTTCCCACTTACTTCATGGTAAACCTTATCTCATAGGTTTGGACATGCTTTAGGGAATGGATTTCTTATTTTAAGGGATTTAAAATACAATTCTTCAACTTGTTACTAAAAATTTCTTACTTTTTGATGCAGGTTGAGCCATTTCAAAGGTAATGAAATTTTATTTCCAAAACTGTTGTATGAGATTTTTATAAGCCAGAATGAAAGAGAAATGTCTGCTACCCGAACCTTAACTGCAAGGTTTGACCCCTTCTTTCAGCTAATGAAAATCTCTTTAATTACAGGTTTACATCTTGGGTTTTTTCTGTTGCCTTAAAATGGTAATAGATATGGTAGAATATCTAGAAATTTTGGTAATAGGTATTTTGTAGATTTCAGGTTTAAGGGTTCTGAAAAAGCCAGTGGAGATCAGGAAGATATCTCAGTTGTTTTTTAATATTTTATTTTTATTTATTTGAAGTATAAAGACTGTTGACTGGTACTTTTAGCATTCATCTGTATACATCTGTTACAATTATCCTTAGTGTTTACAAGAAAAATAATCTCCAAAGGAAGCAGGAAGCAACATTTAAAGTAATTTTTATCTGTGCAGCTTGAGTTAATTGCCAAAATATAAATTTAAGATGAATTAAAACTACTAAAAACTGCAAACCTGTGGAATTTAGTGAAAAACATAATTGACTTCTCCGGACACACCATGTTTAACAAAACACCTCCTTCCCTGAGCAAACCTCTGTCCTGCTGAGTGACCAAAGCTGGTATCAGGGGTGGGAAGGCAGAGCTGGCAGGTACAAGGTCCTGTCTCTGGGAGATGGTTAGGAAGGGATCCTTTACCTCATGCATCCCAAACCATGAACGCCTCCATGTTGTTTATATGGTAGTCATCAAGGCAAGCAACTATTCTTGTGAAAGAGATCTATCATCAGACAAGAAGAGGGTGGTCAGTGTTTGGTTGATATCCTGTAGAGGGAATAAAATTATTTTACCAAGTGATGACAAAGATATTAATCTCATTAATATCAGACCATCCTTACCATATTTTTTCACAAGATGATTATATTCTAGTTCCCAGACTTTACATATCCCTGAGTTTCTCAGGCATTTAGCTTTTTAATCTGCTCACAAGCTGTTTGCAGATACGTTCATGGCTCTGTGGGAAAAGGTTATGGAGCCATTTGCTTGGAACTGGTGAAATAAAGGTTTGTGTCATTTTAGGTGTGTGACCCAAAGCTTCCTTGTCCCTGACTTGTCAAGGGAATGAGAAGAGTCCGATCCTCTAAGAGCAAGCAGTATATTGAGTTGATTTCTCTTAGCTGTGACAGAACCATTTGCTAAAACTTCCCCCAGAAGACAGAAGTAGGTTCTGCTGGAATTGTGATTTTGATTTCTGATGGGCAGTAATAAAAGTAAGATCTATTTCACTATATTGGCAGAGTCTAGAGCTCTGTCTTGAATTATGTGAAAGTCTCTAATGGTTGGGAGATAGCAGAAAGGTCAGTCTTTTGTTGGGACTTTGTGAAAGTTTATGAAGATTTTGTTTAACAACTTTATTTCCAAGTTGCCTCTGGCCCTGCTCAGTCACACAGAGAGATATTTTCGTTGCCACTGAAGTCATTGCATCAGTTGCTTGAGTTTTGTCAAAGTAACTACACTACACTGGCTTATGAAGGGGGAGTGTAAGAGGAATTGGACTTTCAGAGTGATTTTAGAGGGAGTTGCATTGTTTGATTTGTTTGTCCAGAACAGTAACAATATATTTCCACCTATTCCTCATAATTATACAGGAAAAACTAAAATACATGCCATTTTGAACTGAATGTCTGTATTAAATTGGTTTGACTTCTATTTTCTGCCATCTGTGGCATAACTAGAACAGAGAGTGAGAACAAAAAAATATAAATGACTCAGTCACATTTCCTTTAGGAGACACATCATGCCCCCCATTCTTGTCAAATAATTTATTTCAGCTCTGAATGTAACAGTGCTGTGACATCCTGGGCATGGAGAAGAGATGCTGCCATTCTGTCATTTAATGGAGGAACCCAAATTTATGCTGTAACATTTTGGTTAAGCAGCTACATGTAATTTTTCTGTATATTTAGATGGCCCCCAAAACAATCTCAGCACAATGCTGGGATGTAATTCAGCTTAATTAAATACTGAATTTTCCTGTAAATGTTAAGTACCTTGTAAGCCAGACTGTGGAAAGAACACGAGATGATTCACAGAAAGGAAACTGAGACAAGTAGGTGCTGCTTAAGCCTCCCAGAAGACATAGTTGCCACCTGAGTTAGTTGCTACTGACTCTGGGGAGTACCATATCTGGAATGGGATGGAGACAGCTCTACATCCCACAGTCTTTGCTTTCCTTCTATTCAGACTGACCAAAGCAGGTCCCTTCAGACCCATAGAAACTTTGATAGAGGGAAGTCGATGACACCTGGGGCTTCCCTAGGGCTGGATCAGAGATACAGCCAGGTATGTCCACATACCTAGGAGCCTGGATGCACTCAGAGGTCTGACATACCTATAGACATCCTTTTTGGGCTGATTTATCCCAAAGTTTACATATGAGGTAGGTGCTTCAGGTGTACAGACTGTCCCTCCAGCATCTTACAAATGTTAAGGAGTTCATCATCCAACACCCCGTGAAGACGGTGGCATCATTGCTCTGACTATAACAAGAAGTTTTCCTCCTGTATACTTGATGCCTGGTAAAAGTCAGGTTGAAAATGGTGTTGGTGCTCCTGGTTTTAATTTGGTTAATGCTTCACACAGGCTCTGGATGTTGTATAAAACTCTTTTTTAGTGGATTCCTCTAGGAATCAAATTTTGACTAAAGGCCAAATGTTCTTATCATTGATCAAAGAAATTATAGAGAATGAGGTTTACACATGGCATGGGTTAACAGCAAAGGAATGGAAGAATAAGTGATAAAGGGGTAAATTACTGTTGCTGAGTGACCTGAATTGCTTAATGAAGAGGTCAGAATAATAAAAATAGTTGTAGGCTGTGTAATAAAGGACAAAGACAAGAGGCTACACAGGGCAGGAGGCTCTGTTTTGGAAAGCAAGGACTTTGAGAAAGATTTAGGATTCTTTTTGGATAAGCACCTCAAAATGAAATCTCACTGTAACTCTATGGCTAAAAGGCCAATGCAATCCTAAGATGTAAAAAAGAGTAATATCAAGCAGATAAGAGGATTTGATGTTGCCTGCGTGCACAACAGTGGTAAGGCTACTGTTAAGAACTGTGTCCAGTTTTGGTGTTTGTAGTTCAAAAGCAGTGTGGGAAATACTAAGGTAAGTTTAAAGGAGAGGTATGAAAAAGGATTCAGAAAACAAGCGTGACAACATGAGGCATAAGAAGCTCAACTTATTTAGCTCATCAGGGAAGAGGCTGGGAAGTGCCTTGTCACTGCAGGTAGATACTGACCCATGGAAAAGATATCCAAGAGTGGATAACCACTTTATCTACCTGACAAAGGCATTACAGGACCCAGTGGTTGCAAGATTAAGTTAGACAAATCCACCCTTAAAAGAAGACACGATTTCCTATCCTACAGAGCCCTAAATAATAAAACTGTTTGTCCTGTAAAAGCTGTCACAAGTAGTGATGTTTAAGAGGATGTTACATATGTATTTTTAAATACATGCTTTTATCAGCTTTGTGGAAAATCTGTACATCTATCTGTGTATGTGTGAGTGGGAGCTTTGTCAGGAGATTGGTGGCAGTTCCTTGTCTCGCAGTCTGAGAACCTGTTATTCCTCCTGTTACTCAGTCCCTCATGAGGCTCCGGGGACCTGCTCTGCCGGTGTTGCTCTCAGCATCCTCGTAACAGTTGCAGTTTCAAAAAAAAAAAGAATAATTATTATCAAATAATCATTCTCTTGTTTCGTGACTTCAGTGTGGTCTTGCAGACTGTCAGGAAGGATTTATTTTTTCTCTTGGATGAAATTGGCCACATATATCTTGGTTATGTGCAAGTTGCTTCATTTTTCTGCGTTCCCCTGGAGCATCAGAGATGAACAGGTGGCTGGAGATGTGGCCTGGGATGGCTTTTGGCCAGCGTTCTGCACTGGCCCAAACTCCCCCCTCCCCAATCATAGGTGCCTGGGTGCTGTGTTTTGCTTTCATATTTATGGTCATGCTGATTCCAATAGTTAAATTGATTGGGACTTCTGCCTCATGTCAGATTGGCAGGGGTCTTGAAGGTTACGTGGCTTCTGTACATCAGGCACAATGTGCACATTGGGATCATCTAGATGTTTCTCATTTAGTCCATTTGTTTTTTTGCAGAGGTCTTCGACATTAGTGACAGGTTCTTTCCTTTTTATAAATAAATCTATTATCCCAAGGACTAAACTGCTGTGATTTATTGTTTTTTATTTAATTTAGGGATAAAACATACTGCTTTGAGATATACCAGCAATCAGGCTCTCAGCTCTGTTTTTAAATTCTGTGAAACTTCCTATAAATGGTTTGTATAGTCAATAAGTAAGTCAATAAGATTAACAATATCGTGATGAATATTCCACACAGAATTTTGGCATTTGGAAATTCAGAGGCTTTTGTATCCAAAAGGAGTGATGTGATGATCTGTCTGCTTTCTTTCATTGAACACTACAGAATTTACCCTGGTAATTCTTGCCTGGAACATAAATCTTACAGATAAACTAATGAGAACATTTACAAACAAATGCAAAAACCCAAATCTTGATTCTCTTGTAGTATTTCCTGGAAAATCTAGTGCATTCCTTTCTCAGTTATTTAAAGTAATAATTAGCCAGGTTGATTTTCATAATGTCTCTAGGACTAATCACAGCCCCGTGAGCGTAGACTAAAATCCTGGCACTGGCCAAGCTGTATGAGAGTTTGGTTATGAATGACCCTATTCAGTTAAATCCCTCGTGTGGGGCACGGGTTAGTAAGCTATGGTATGTACACAGCTTACACACATGTAAATAGTGAGAACAGTGCCAGGGATGTAGAATTCCTCAGTATTTAGGAGAGAAAAACATCAGTGAGAGGAATTTTTTTTTCTGCCCGTCCCTTTTGAAGCTTTGTTTCATGGTTGCCAGAGGGAGAAAAAAACACATTATATGAGTAAATTGGCTGGAGAATGTAACCAGGGCCCCAGTAAACACTAAGAATGAAAACCCATACGAGTGTGTATTCAAGCAAGTATGCACAGAGATGGTGTTTTCTGCAAGCACTCTTGGAGGAAAATGCTATTCTGTAACTAAATAACTGGGGAAAAGTTGAGGCTTGGCTGAACTGTCTAGTGTTTAGATTTTCACTGAGGTTCCCTGATTTCCCCCTTTCGTTCCCCTTCCCCTCTGCCCCAGTGTAATTTGTGTGATGGTACCCAATACTCTGAATAATTCAGCTGATATCGGAGATCCCTGATGACCAACACTCATTTTCGAATGATCAGACTCAAACAGTGTGATTTTAAAGTGATAGAGTTGGAAATTTAAAATTCTATTCTGTCAAGGAATGATTAGGACATTAATCTGAGCTATATTAGTACATATCCTCTGTGCTAATGGGAGGAGAGACCCCCTTTCATGTTTAATCTAAAGAGGGATTGATGACTGGTGGGGTTGTCTCACATACGGATGCCTGCCACCAAAATAAATGATGAGCTCAGTGACTGAAAATGTTTACGCTGCTCTCTCTGCGTGTGGATTCCTTCTGTGCCGAAGGCAATGAAAGCCCTTAGGTGGTGGCTCTATAGATTTTTCTCAT
This sequence comes from Aegotheles bennettii, assembly GCA_013398125.1. Taxonomy (NCBI): domain Eukaryota; kingdom Metazoa; phylum Chordata; class Aves; order Caprimulgiformes; family Aegothelidae; genus Aegotheles; species Aegotheles bennettii. Next base: position 99,581 of record VZRW01011303.1, on the reverse strand, counting down.
TGTGGACAAAAATGAGGACTTTTTTTTATTATTTGTTAGCCCAAGGCTTCTTTCTTGAAGTTGCTACCGATTGTTGATGCTGATTTCACGTTTCATAAACAGCCAAGTCATGTTCAAGAAGCAGAAAACTGACCTCAGAGATGACATAACCACTAGAGGCAGAGGAAGGCGGCAGCATCGCCGCTGCCTGACGGTGAAAGGAAAGGGCACCTTTCCTCAGAGTTTGCCAGCAACTTCTACTTGATGTGTGAGTTCAGTACTTCAGAAGAAAAATAAAGTACCTTGGAATAAGAACAGACTAGAAAAGTTGCCTGATGTGCTTTTTTTTACTTTATTACTTTTAACCCAGCACTGCAAAATTCTTCCTACCTGTAACGAGTAATTTAATTTGGAAAGGCAAATAAGAGCTCATTAGCTGATGCACTGCTACAAAGGAAGTGAGCAGGTTTTATGCCTAGGGACAGACTTTTACAACCATTTTGAAATGGCACAATACAACACAATAAATTCTGTAGCCTTTTCAGAGAGGAAGAGGACAATACCCTCCTTCCATTATATGGATGCAAGTTTTCTTCATCATAACCCACTTTGTATTTCAGTACTGGGGAGGCTGATGTATTCCAGGGGGCCACACAAATAAGTTAAGCATGTGAGTGTTCCCAAAAACTAGTCCTCTGGCTTGTGCTTTCCATTACATTCCCTGGGTATTGTGGCTGGGCAGAATCACCGTATCTGAGGGTGCTCCATCGTACTCTCAGAGAAGAAGTAATATTTCTGCAAAGTATATTCCTTTGTATCGTGTGCTGTTCCTGGATATTTTGGGGGATGTTAAGTTTCCTTCTGTCTCAAAAGAATTGTTTGTTACTAGTCTCACTGTTTCAGAGAGTTTAATATAGAACTGTCTTTTTAATTCTCTAATAATATGTGATTTTCTACAAGGACTTTGCCTTTTATGTTATTTATCTTAATGATTTTCAGAACTGATCCTGATGATTTTTGTGATTTCTGGCAATGAGTGAGTGCACGTAGATATAAAGCACAGACAGAAACCCCTCCACATTGATTGGTAAATACAGTTCAGGGCTTTTAGTATTTTACAGCATCAAGTCTGTATTTATTATGGCTAAAATTTTTCGGTGCTCGAAGGATAGATGTGGAAGGTATTCAGAGGCTCAGAAATCACATTAGTGTCTTTTAAAAGTTGCCTTTAAGTTTTGATTTAGGATTGCATAAGATATTCAAACTACAGTGAGTTATCACTCATTGGTGGTGGCTGAAATACTTACAGTTTCCACCTTCAGCAGTTGTTTTATGGTTACCCCAGAAGCACGTGAGCGAAGCAGATTTATGACTTGTGAAACAAATATTAGCACAGAGCACATCAGTCACTCAATACAGCTTGGAACATGTTTTCTCCCGGTTGGGAAACCAGACAGGTATCATCGCAGGGGGGACTCTGCTCACAGGTGTCCCTTTGGCTTGAATGGAGAGTTTTGTATGCGAGCAGGTGTTTGCTGGCTGCAGCCCAGGAGGGAACTTCTGGGAACCCTTTATTTCAGGTACTACTGGGGCTGTAGTCTTACAGACCCTCATTCAGCGTTAAGAACCGTAATAACCTCTCTCTCATATTCCTGGAAACAAAGTGTGCTTGGCTGCTCTGTCAGGCGTCATGATTGGCAGGGTTTCCAAGCGTGTGACAGCATCACCTCTGGACTCAGGGCCAGCACAGGCAAATAGCAGGCGCCGGCTTCAAAACAGCCCAAGGGAATTGTTCTGCTCCCGATTTGTGCTGGACAACTTCTTGATACAGGACATTCACAAGACTGAGTGCTCTGAATGCCAGAAGTTTATGTGGGTTCAGAAAGGGCTCAAGTGAATTCCCAAAGGAAAAACATCTATGGAGAGCTTCTAAACACAGAGGCAGCAGCACTGGCTTAAGAAATTCCTTGGCTGTAATTAGCTAAAGTCAGGGAATGTGTGCTAGTGAGGTGTTGCCACATAACCTCATGGTTTTACATTCTTCCCTGGACATCCTTCCTTGGCACATGCCAGGTAGGATATAGAGAGACTTCTGGTCTTAGATGGTAATCACAGATCTAGGAAAAGCTTTTGCTGGTTGGATTCATCTGGGGAAAACATAACTCTCCAACCAAGTTGTGCCTGCCCCCTCCCTTGCAGTGTTCAAGGTCAGATTGCCTGGGGCTTGGAGCAACCTGGTCTAGTGGGAGGTGTCCCTGCTCATGGCAGGTGAGTTGGAACTAGATGGTCCCTTAAAAGGTCCCTTCCGACCCAAACCATTCTATGATTCTATGACTCTATAACCTTTCTGCTAGCACCCCACAAGGATGGTGCAGGCTGTCTGGAGGTGCAGGTGTGGCAACAGGTCTGTGCTGCAGGCTCATGGGATGCAGACACTGCAGCAAGAGACATTGGGGGGCGAGGATTCCTAGCTGGGATGCTTGGCAGCTCTAGAAAAAGCAGTTTCATGGAGCCAACTTGTTTTTCTGGGCAAGGGCTATGGCCACCCCTAAACACATCTTATTAGTAGGAGAGATGGCACCTCCAAAAACAGTCACTGAAATGTTCTCCCACATCCCCTCTTGCACAAGGTGTGACTTTTCTAGAGGTTTTGAAGCAGAGGAAACTGAGGTTTAACCCCACCTATATAAGGGGAGCATGTTGAGTCTTGTTCTTACTTTAAGTCAAACATTCACTGTACTTTGTTTTAACTGTGAAAAAAAATCCTCCAGTTTATTTCTTTTTCTATAGGAAACTCAGCATATGAATAACATGCCCAAATTACTGTGGAAATGCAGCTAGGGACATATGAGAATAACTACTTTGAATGTGATTTGATTGGAGCTACACAGTGATTCCAGTTTAAAAAGACAGCTTTAGCACGGTTGACGAAGAAAAAAAGAAAATCACCTACTTTGATATTTGTTCTATGTAAAAATCTGATTTCCATTATTTTCTGCCCCTCATGTCTTCTTCTTTTGCACCATTACATTACACAGTTCCCAAATAATCCCCACCGCTTTCAAAAACTGTTTAAAAATGGGAATGCTCAATTCATTATTGAATAGTGGACTCACAATTTGGGGCCGAATCTGCAGGCCTTAACAGAGATAAAATTCATATTGACCCTAGGCTCTTTGATGGCATATGGCAAATATCTCCTGAGTTATTAACAACCACACAGAATAGTGGGCGCCATTCAGTATTTGAGGAAGCCTTTACCAATGAATTGCAGGAGATTTCTCCCTAATCCCAGATGCCGATTAGTTTATATTCCGATCCACACAGTTTGCTAACCTTTGTGATTCTTATACTAGCTGGAATAAGTTTAGAAGCTGTTATTCAGACTGTAAATGGCTAATCTTTTTAGAAATTTAAGATTAGAAATGTACATTAAGAATGTTGAATTTAAATGTAATCCTCTGTTCACTCAGCAGTGCAGACTGTGTCAGGATGTTTGCTACTATGCTGAAAACATTTTTGTCTCTCTTGGAAATGGCATTTATATTTCCTATTCCTGTGCACCAATGACTGTTTTAAAGAGCAATATCTTTTTAGGCACTAGGGATAAAAACCTAATCCTTGCATCCTGGGCAGCTGGGACTCCTTCATGTCAAAAGCCTCAGCCAGAAACACACATGTGCTTCACTTGACTTCCAGGAATAATCCCTTGGTCTTCAGCTCCTCATGTGATGTTAGACACACAGGTTAGTGCATCCGGGGCTGGAGTCCCAAAATTGATTGCTTCCAGCCTCTGTGTTTCTCAGGGTAGCAGCGCTGATAAAGGCAAGCAGGTAACAGCGATGCTGTCTCAGATGTGAAGCAGAGGGAAGAGGAAACATTTTGACGTTAGGGTCAGTGAAAACTACTGTGTTATCTTGTCCTTGTGATTCACATTCAATATTTATCACAACTCCAAATCAAACAGCCTCACCATTGTCTTTCATTTTAACACAGCACTTCGCTCCCTGGCTGGTGACAGGGGCTGCTGTCCTGCAAACTGCATGACCTGCGACCCTGAGGTGTTCAGTTGTTCACCCAAACCTTCATTTTGTTTCCAGCTGGTGTCAAGCTGGGTATGTTTCCATAAAATAGGGTCGTTCCCCTCTAGGAAGAAAAGAAAAAAATAATACACTAAATGATGCCAAATCCTAAACATCCAGCGTGCTTTCTGCCAGGTCACAGTAATATTTTGATAGATACCAATAAAAATGTTTTACAAACCAGTGCCTTTCAGTGCAGACTATTCCGATGGTGATTTCACACCACCTGCACCCACACGAGAGGACAGTGAGGATGTCGGCTGTGAAATGTGTGATCGACTGGAGTGCAGACAGTGAATGCTGTGCAGACCTGTATCAGGCCCCTAAGCTCTAAGTTGTCTTTTGAGCAGGGATGGTGGGATGCCGGTTGCGCGGGAGGAACTTGATGTATGTCCCAGGTGCATGTGTTGCCCTCCCAGCAGCATCCCACATGTCGGTGCTGTCTGCACAAGGGAGGGGGCAGCAGGAGCCTGCAAGTTGGTTGCTTATATGGAGTAAAAAGACTAGGCTAGAGCAGCTTTATGAACCGGCCTCTCCATCCCTGTAATACTCTAATTACTCTTCAGTAACTAATTCAATTGTGCTCTTTGTCTCCATGCCCCTCAAGCACCAGGTATGGTGCAGCTGTAGGATGGCAAAACATCTGCCTGGCAATTTAATGTAATGCACAGAAATCGCTGAGAGATACATCCTGCTTTGTCTCTTACCTATTTGAATGACCTTTATTTTTGTTTAAGGAGTGAGTCACTTCTGCTAACAGCACATCAGGATTTTTAGCAGAAGCCCACAGCGCTCGTGTCAGGGTGCCTTGGAAAGATGCCATCCCCTCACTTTCCTGGGATGTGTGAGGCGTTAATACAGAGGACAGACCCTGCATGTTGCCCACATCCTTCATCCGAAGAACCCTTGGGTGGATGGAGTTCTTCTCATGGAGCTGCTCAGTGAGCAGGTCAGCAGGGTTCCCTTAGGTAAGTTAGGTGTTTGCAGTCGATTAGACATATTCCATCTGATATGCAGAGTATTTTCCCCATCATTTTTTGAACCCACCATGCAGGCAGCCCTACCATGTGAGGTAGAAACAAACTTGTCCTTACTCTGTACAGCAGGTTGTGAAATGTTTTTCGGTTTCCCTTCTGTAACAGACAAATGCCCCGTGTAGAATTTCAGCATCTTGTGATTCCTTAAAAATAGTATACTGGGGAAAAAAAAAAAAAGAGAAATATCTGCTGGAGATACTGAATTATAAAATATTTTAAACCTGGAAAATTAATTAAAATTAATGTTTTACAAAAATTAGAGATGTCTGCATGCTTTCAAGATGTTTTGTGTTCGATTCCAGAGTATCCAGAGGGAATAATTTGGTAGAAAATCATATTCACTAAATGATAACCAAATGTTGGGTCACTGCATTCAAGGAAGGCTAGATGTAATCTGAACCAAAGTGTGGCCTGATCCAAATTACCTGAATAACCTAGCCTACCTCCGTTGTACTGCTTTCAATAAAAGTTTTGACTGCTGAGAAATTCTCTTAGGTGCAAATATTTTTTTGAATAATAGCAGAAGGGTTTCAAAGTTATGCAGATATTGAAGTTTCTAATTAAATAATTCATATCTAAGTCAAAGATGAAAAATCCAATAACTGTAATGGTATATAAAGCTGCTGAAAGGTGTTTTAAATATATGCATCTATAAAGCTTCATACCTAGATTTCTAGCCCAGACGCCTTCTGTACTCTAATAAGTACTTCTCTTTCTTATATGTGTTATCCCATCTGTCATAGAGCACAGGGATCCTCCCTGTAGACACAGGCAATAAAAGTACTAATATCCAACCTTTTCTTTTTTTTTTTTTCAAGGTTACAGAGTCACAGAAATGTGGAGCTGGAGGTCTGGTGACTGATGAGTAAGTAGGCAGAAAGAATGTGTATGCCTCCAAAGTTTATATATTTTAAAATAATTTCCTGGCTATATTGGTAATTTAGAATTTAAGCTAGTCACATATTTGCTACTGAAAAAAGTTTTTGATATAAAAAAACATTTTGAAATAAATGGGAAAATGTCTGCTTTTGTCAAAAATGGTCATTTTTTTTTCAGGTTTCAGCATTGACAGGCTTGGAAAATTTTCCAGTCCCTTTCCTGCAGAACATTGTTATGATGAAGACTATACAAAAATCGAAAGTATATACCAAAAGACAGAGGTTTTCTTTTCCTTTGGTATTTTTCATCTACTGCAATATATGGTATGTCTCAATTCCTTTGAAGTCAATGGGAGCCTTTTCATTGATTTTAATGGCAGCTGGATCAGACCTTTAGTGAAAAGCAATGTACAAAGGCACCGTGCTAACTTCAGACTAGGAACAAGTCCTTTTAGGTGAGTGGCACCTAATAGCAGCCTGGGCTTTGCTGGGGGAGGACGATGCCTGGTGTGGCACTCTTTTTTTCCCATTTCAGTGCTGGGCTATATGCAACCAACCTTTTGCTGCCTAGACCCTGCTTATTTGGGTTAGAAGATAGAAAAGGGTATTTTTTTAGAGTGACTTGAGAGTGAGTCTTGAAATAAAGTAGCTGTAGGAGACTAGTAGGGTTACAGTGAGGGCGGCTGTATGGGGAGAGGCTGCCTATAATTGAGAAAGCTTTACCACATTTGATTCTGGGAAGGATGTTCTTTCAATGTGGTATGTTTTGATAAGCAGTATGAGAATTTTTAAAGTCAATAACTTGGTTTATAAACTTCAGCTCAGCTGGACTTAATCCTGCAGCTAGCAAATCCACAGACCAAGTAGCCCAGCTGTGTCCTCATTTGTTAAGATCTTAAACCCAAGAAGACGTCTGGGATGCTGATTTTTTTTTCCTTACACATTTATAAAAAGCCTAATAAAGGCAGATAGGAATAAGATGTGCAGCAAACCTGACTCTTTCAGTAGTGAAAAGAGGGAGAGGAAAGAGATGCATTTAAATTATCTTTGGGCTGGCCCAAATTTGGGTCTTGTGTCTGTAAACCTTATCTCTGCCTCAGGGAAAATACTTACAGCAAACGAGCTGATTCGAGGAAACACATAAGCACATGCCTAAGGCTTTTTGTCTTAGGTAGATTTTCCTAAACAGGGGTACCTTACTGATTTGAAGCCTGTGCCACACCATCGTATTTTGTAGAAGAGAACCTCATCCTGTTATTCCTGAGCAAAATCTTCGGGGATAAATCCCAGGGTTTGAATGGTTCTCTGTTAAATGAAACATTGCAAATTTAAGCATGCACACAGCCCGCACCAGAGCTGGGGTTGTAATGAAAAAATCTGTCTCCTTGCAGGAGTGGAAAATTATCAATAATTCAAAATATTTTGTATTACTGTCTATACTGTTAATGAATATTATAGATTATTTTATACATTATATTAATAAATGCAATACTCACTAAAGAAAGAGCCTCAATATGGGCCTGTTTAAGAAAGTCACATATAGCACAGCTGCAACTTTTTTAAAAAAGCCAGCCATTATTTGTAACACCTTTTAAAACTGTTTATTGCTTCATATTTAGCAATTACTGGTATTTCCTTCTCTCCTTCTGTTTCCAGCTGAGTTTCACTTTAATATGGCTTTTTTTGTTTACTTCAGCACAGATGGTGAGATGTATGAGGAGAGCTTATATATCGAGCCTACTCCTGTTCCCTGTGAAATCCATATGAATTTTGGCCACTGACTACAATGAGTCCAGAAGTGGGTCTGGCATAAGAAATTGCACTGTTGGATTGTTTTGCTTGTAAGAGGGAGACTGAATACAGATATTTATGATTACAGAGAACATAAATAAAACTGGAACAGCCATTTCTTCCACCCCTGCATCCCCCGTCTTTGTTTCCCAAGAGGAAGAGAAAAATAAGTGTGCTTCATTGAAGTAGGTTGCATATACATTTTAAGTCAATAGAAGGAAATATTTCCTCATGCTGCATTGTAGACAGGCCATTAAGTTCACTGCTGCTGTGGGTCATAGATTCAAAGCAGTTTTCTAAAGTATTCAGTAATTTTGGGGCTCATGGTCACAAATAGTCAGCTCTCAGATTGAAGAGCACTGGATAATTTCTGTGGCAGAAGTACAGTGTTTTTTCACTTTCAGGAGGGACATCACACACTTCTTCATGAGCCTAGGAAGAAACCTGGTACCCAGACAGGTCACAAATTCCCTTCCTCTCCATGGGATAACAGCACAATTTGCTTGGAAAAAAGCAGCAAAACGCCATAAACCAGGCAGTTGTGGAATAACGGTTGTGATGACTTGGGCAATCTGTCTATGGATGATTTAGGATTTCTGTCTGAAGATATAAAGATGACCTCCTGAACTTCTCTGGTAGACAGGCAATTAGCTATATGCTGAGTAAACATAATTCCATCAGACTAGGGACAATAATTACTAGGCATTAATGATCGCTAGCCAGGTGCAGATGGGAGTTTGGTGAGCTGAAACTCTCCAAAGGCAGGACAAAAACTACAGTCTTGGCTGAGCTTTTGGGGTATGCAGCTGGAGTTAGTCAAAAAGAGCTGTGCGGAGCCTTGATGGAAAGGTGTTTTGACAACTTGGCCAACTTGACCAAAGGTTGGCTTAAACAGCTTAAACAGGTGGTCATTGCTCATCTCCAGCTCATGCAAAAGGCTGTGGGTTAGGGCATATTCATGTGAAGGGTGAGACAGGCAGAGCTACCCAGACCAGGCTGATGGAAGGTGATGGAGCAAGCTGGAGATAACAGCTTCTTATCCAGGGACCATTGTGCTAGAAGAGGACATTTGGATCTTGTTGGAGAATCCTGTACAAATCCCTGTGCTCATTACATGCTGTCCCATGGCCTTCAAACACCTGGCTTTGAACCCAGAGCTTCGGCATGGCTGGTGTTTGTTAGAAATTGTGTTTTTCGTTGTCTACACACAAGTGGAGAATTGCTGGTGTCAAAATAAGTTGTGGTGAGGGTTGGAGCCAACAGTCTTATTAACTTCTGGTACAAGGAGAAAGGGAGATGGACAGAGTGAGTGCACTTTGTGAGTCATTGTCTGTGCAGTTGGCCATTTTACATATCCCAGCTTTTTGCTGGGCCAGTGAGTTTATAAAAAAAGAGAGAAATGGAGATTACAGCACACTGTTGATCAGATTATAGATATTTATTCAAGTAGGTCAAATTTAGTGATTTATCTACTTATCAGTGTCCTTCAAAAAATCAAACATAGCTTTAAAAGTTACAGTATTTATGCTAATATACAAGTCACTGGAAGATCACTGGCTTTTATTTCACCACCTCACAGAAATGATAATTGCCACAAAACCCTGCTGCCTCTACAAGTCCTTCCAGTATCTTGTTACCCTGTTCTCGGTACTGATGCTCAGATAGCTCTCCTGGGAGGCCTTGCTGAAATCCGTGTTTGCTCAAGAGTCTGCACACAGGGAGCTCATTGTAGGGCTGGGGTCTGAAGCTTCATTATATAAAAAAAATCCAAGGTGTTAATGCTATCAAATATCACCAGAATGAGACTCAGCTATATTTCCCAGGACAAATGAGCACATTTGCTTTAATATTGTTGTGTTCACATTTAGATTTTCTTTCTGCAGTTTATTCACTTATTTTCTAATTCAGAATATGCACTAATTTGCAGGTTTGCCCATTACTGGTATGAATTAGGGTGCTTTTACTGTATAGTAAAATTAAAAACCACAGACTAGCAATAATATCTGTACTGCAAAACACCCTCCTTAATTAAGCAATAGGACATGAAAGGCTGTATATTTCTGAGTGATTATAACACACCTCATGTTGTTTTATAAGGCATGAAATCTAATGCAGAGTGACCACCCAAGAATTGTAGTAATTGCCCTAAAAACACTGCCTGGAGTGCTTGGTTGCTATTGTGAAATGCAATCAAGATGTAAAAATAAGGATTAGAGAGAGACCTGTTCATGAAAAAAAAAACCCTCTCAAATATGACTGTTGCCCTCCACAATAGTGTCTCATTCCAACCGTGTCTTGTGCAAAGTTTTAAAGAATGTAACTGAACAGTGAAAGTGCAATTAAAGATTTGTAAACTCATTATAAACAGCAGATTCTTCACATGAAAATGTTTAAGGGAATTAAACCCCCTTATAGACAGAATCTCACATGCTCGCCTGAATTCTTTAGGTTTATGTTTAGCTCTTTACAGACCCTACTTGTTTTCAAATTTTAACTAGGATTTTTTGGCATTTAGTTAATTACTTCTACATAAACAATAATTAAATGGCCATCACCTTGGAAACTGGCTGCAACGTTAATCTTGAACTCAAATGTAGGGTCTGTTACAGCCAACAAAACAATTAACCCAATTTGTTCAGACTGTTAATACGAAAGATAAAACATTAAAAAATCAAACCTTAGTAGAGGCAAAGAGAAGCGTTTGCAAGCAGTTGTGGTCTCTGCTAACCCGGGGAGTGCTCCATTTTTGTGTGTTGATGTGCATAAAGTAACCGATAAAAACCAGTTCTGCTGGGCTGTTCTGTTTCGATAAGGATGTATGGAGTCCCGCATGGTTGTGGTAGGTACCACAGGGTGTTTTAACCAGACTAGGGGTTATAGTGATTACAGCCTGCTACGGACTGAATAACAACTTTCGATATGTCCTAGTAGCATCCTGCAGTGATGCAGCCAAGAGTGAATACAGGTAAATGTAGTTTACCCCCTCCCAAGTTGGGCAATATTGAGTTTATACCAAACGGGTAAGGATATCTATTTTTTATTTATTACTATGCTGCTGGAACTATGCCATTTGTGTTCCTCCCAAGAACTCCGCAAAACAAATGTGTGTTTAAATGGGCAGTTCAGACTACCCTTCAGGAGAAAGGAAATAAAGACAGAGGGTGACTGACAGCCATAAATACCTTTGCTGGAAACTTTCAACCCAACCTTTTCCTTTTTTTTTTTTTCTTTCTCCATTTTCATTTTGAATTTTCTTTAATTGAAACCTCTGTGGCAATTCTAGCCTTCATTGAACATTGAAATGCCAATAGAACAGCTCTATAATGGAGGGCTGTGTAGCAAGACTGTACAATAATATCCTGGTGCAATATAACAGTAAGTAGCTGGGGAATGTAATCGATTTCCAAAAGAACTGGAATGACCCTCCTCGCAGACGCTCAGCGCTCCGAAACTCCGCTGACTCCAGCTCCGATCAGTTCTGGTTCACTTCCTTCCTTAAGAGGAGGATGTTTAATCTTATCAAGAGCCGGTATGAAGCCTTTTTTTCTCCCTTTTTTGCTTTAAATAGTGTGTGCACCATTATGTTGTAGCCTTTATTTACCTGCCACACTTTACCCATATGCCTCTATTAGGGCGTATTTAGGTAAAGTTGTAAATGTCAATACTGATATTATTTCTTTGTGGGACAGTGATTGAAGTCTAACACCAGATGCCTTCAGTTGAAAGGGGGGGACGGTGAAGCAAGTACTGAAAACGGAAATGATTCAGATTAAAAGGATCCAGGATTTCTACTGGAGTCATCCTGCATTTCTGTGCCAAGGAGTTCTGATCAGGAGAGCTGTGCTAGCCCTGGAGAAGATCCTTCATTGTGCATGAACGTGTCACGTTAGTGCATATATACAATAGCTGTGAAATGGTTCTGCTTGTTATTTAATGCACTTTTCAATTTTTAAGAAATTTCCTTCTTCTGAGATGTACTTGCTGCATACACACATGAATATTTACTGTTCTGAAATGAAATTCTTCTATGTATGTATCCGTATGTAGAATCAGGATCTAAGTAAAGCTAAGTTAAGGGACTATGCTTTTGTTGTTTTTTGATTTCTTCATCTCTCCATGTCCTATGAAGGTCTTCTAGCACAAAATCAGAAAAACATGACAGACCTTAAGATGCATTTTGAAATATTATTTGAATTACAGGAAGCAATAAAAAATAACATAGCACAGTCAACATTCTTGCCTTGTAAATACTCCTTGTTTTATAGCAGATACAGCACCATCACTCTTTAAATGAGAGACTTCTTTATGAAACAGCGTTCCTGATTTAGCAAAGATTTTGCACTCGCCTTCCTTTTCATAAACAAGATCTTCAGGTTTCGAAAATTTCCCTTTATAGGCAGAAGCGCTATCAGTTCCCTTTTTATAAGCGATTAAATGTATTTGCATTTCAGATGAAACCGTCAGATGAGCCAAACTGTCCTCTTTAGATCCTTCTTTTGCTGCTTGCCTGTGCCGAGTGCAGTGTTTGTTACTTCCCTCTTCTCTATTTTCCTTGTTCCGTGGCACAGCCACTGCTGCCTGTCTCGTAGCTCGGCTTGCTCAGCCATGGGTACACTCAGAGATATTTCAATACTATAACACAGTATCAGCTTTTCATAAAACCCCACTCTGTCAAAGACTTCAAAAGCATAAACATTGAGTAATCAAAAGCACCATTGTTTGCCTTAATTTAGCTGCATTGATAAAGTCTTGCAGCCCAACAGAAATACGAAAATGGAAAGATTAGTCTTTTTTCGTTTAATGATTTTTAATGCCATTAGAGTGTGCACGAAGCTAATATTTTAACTGGAAAAAAGGGTAAAGTAGAGCTCAATGACATTCATCACTTTTTTATTCCCCGCTGCCTGTACCGGCAGGTGGGGCGGGCAGCGCTGCCAGCGCTCGGCGCGGGGCTCTGGCCGCCAGCGGGGGGCGCCGCTGCCCCTGCCTGCCCGCTGCCTGCCCGCTGCCTGCCCGCTGCCTGCCCGCTGCCTGCCCGCTGCCTGCCCGCTGCCTGCCCGCTGCCTGCCCGCTGCCTGCCCGCTGCCTGCCCGCTGCCTGCCCGCTGCCTGCCCGCTGCCTGCCCGCTGCCTGCCCGCTGCCTGCCCGCTGCCTGCCCGCTGCCTGCCCGCTGCCTGCCCGCTGCCTGCCCGCTGCCTGCCCGCTGCCTGCCCGCTGCCTGCCCGCTGCCTGCCCGCTGCCTGCCCGCTGCCTGCCCGCTGCCTGCCCGCTGCCTGCCCGCTGCCTGCCCGCTGCCTGCCCGCTGCCTGCCCGCTGCCTGCCCGCTGCCTGCCCGCTGCCTGCCCGCTGCCTGCCCGCTGCCTGCCCGCTGCCTGCCCGCTGCCTGCCCGCTGCCTGCCCGCTGCCTGCCCGCTGCCTGCCCGCTGCCTGCCCGCTGCCTGCCTGCTCTCTGCCCCTGCCTGCCCTTGCCGGCCCGCTGCCTGCCCACGGCCCCACACGGAACATCCTGGGCCTCTCCTTTCCCCCGCTGTTTGCCAGGCGTTAATGAATTGACCGTGTGTTTTTCTTACACTAAATAAAGAAGCTGAGGGAATAAGGACCTTTGCAAACCTCCCCACCTCCCGCTTTCCCGGACGCCACCTCTTTCACCTGCCTTCTCTAGAATAAGAGTGGACAATTACATTAATCTCCTTTCTCCCTCCCTGAAAATCCCAAGTCCTCTTAAAACAAAATGTTATGCTGCACACACAGTTCACCTTAGTAACACGAAGGAGAAGATGAATGATACCTGAGAGGTATTTATCATGTCACCGATAGTACCATTGGTGAGCAAAGTGAGCTAAAGAACTTCCTCGATTAGAACAGAATTGAAATGTGCAGATTTCCCTGTGTTTAGGGTAAACGGGAGCACAGGGGAGCTGCTGGGGAGGGCTGGGGAGTGTTTTAAGAATCCGGTTGCAAACGACTGTTAGGATTGCAGGTACATATTTAGTAGCTTTAATTCAGTCTTTGAGTCTCCCAGGGTTCGTGGGTCATTCAGTGAGGTACTATATGCATTTATCTTCAGAATTAAGCCCGAATGCTGAGGTTTTGCTATTCCTGTATAGGAAGGTCCCAGTCCTGCACTACCCCATTGCAGTTGGGCATCCAGAGTTACATAGACCCTTGGCAGATGTCACTATGTAGCTCTTTGCCAATGATCTTTGTGTTATAAAAACAGGGTTTCGGTCCCAAATGTCTATATTGTCCGAATCTTCCTTTCTTTCTGCAGGTGGCCAGCACTCTGTTTTCTGATTTTTCTGTCTTCTCCATCCAGAGATGGTCTTGTGGGTATTAAAGCCTGTGAAGCGTTTTGGAAATGAATGCCGGTATGCAAATTGTTGCTAGAAACAGAGCACAGACCTACGTGTTGTAGATTCAGACTGAGCTCTCACTGAGATCAATGATAACACTTGTCTAAATAACAGAATGGTTTGCAGAATCAGGCAGGTATGCTGCATTTATTTATATAAGCTTTTGGAGACCAAAAGGTGAATTTTGGCATACTAAACTGTCAGCAGCCTGGCAGCTGAAACCTATTCTGTCTGTTGCAAATTCTTGTTGGATTTAAATGATTTATTTTTAGTATGCTCAAGTCCCTCCTCAGCCTGCTGGAGCCCCCATTTTAGCTGCCTGCTAGGATATAAAAATGTCCAGGTAATAGGAGCCTTAGCCTCATCAGATGGAAAGGACATAAAAAGTGTTTGACATTATTAAACTAAACAGCTTTAGTCACCATGTAGCAACAAAGAACCAGGAGGAATTAAGTTTTGAAACAAAATAAGGTTAATAAAAGAAATGCTTGAGGTAGGGCATAAAAAAAGGTGCAGGTTATACTAGCTAGAGGTGCCTGTAATCTTGTATCAATGCGCTTGCAGGAACGGACTGGCTTTCATATTGCTTCACCTGAAGTAATCAAAAAAGCAGAGCATCAGTCAGTCTTGTACTGATGCCGTCTAGCTTCAGTAGGCTGGAAAACATACTTGTATCCTAAAGGTACTGCCCAATAACTCCTTGTGAAACCATGTTTGCTTAAAGCAGTGAAGGGACCAATATTGTTTGGGGAAATGCTGAAGTTGGGTGAAAACCTCCTGAAATATCATGTTCCTGGACCCATTCATTTAAATCTTACCCCCTCCTCGAGTCATAATCTTTATTAACAGTCCAAGTGATAATTTCAGCTGATAGAAAGAGTTGTTGTGGAAAACAGCAACTCAATGTACAGGGTCTGTAAGAGTAAAGACCAGGGCTGTGTTGGCCACAGAGTGCTGGAAGCGTGGACAAGCACTGGACTAGGGTTCTCCAATGCAACTAGTGATTGCTCACCCAACTCTAAAACAGGTTTGCAAAGGGCAGTTCCTCAATATTGCCAGGAATAGGTTGCTCAGCAAAAATATTCAAGTCAGTTTTAGGACATCATGGATGCATGTAGGAAACATTGTGTGAGAGCGGAGTAGGTCTGCTTTTAGGGGACTTGGTGGCTATATTGCCATTTACAGTAGTTGATACAGCTGATTACCATGGTTACCACACAGAAGCATTATGCACCTTGTTTGTAATTTTGGCTGCATGCTTAGAAAAAGAGAGAGGGAGGGATAAAAAGCGTATTGCAGAAGTGTAGCCTGTACTTAACTCATAGGGGTCTTGTAAGGTTGAATTAGCTAATATTCTCTGCTTTGCTTTAGAGATGTAAAAACTACTTATGTTTTATTGCTGTTGGTTTCCTTTTTTTATTATTTTTTATTTGGACAAATCTTGCCAGGTTTAAGAAGTCACATTTCTTAAATAGCTTAACCTCTCAGACCTATAGGAAGGCTTTTATATTATGGGAAAACCTTTGCTCCTAAGGAGAAAGGAAGACAGATGATCTACTAATTAAGGTGCTGAGCTGCACGTTAAAAGATCTCAATTAAATTCCTGGCTCTGAGAAATCCTTCCTGGTAATTAGTCACTTCCCCTAACTAGGACTCAGTTTACCCTCACTGAAGGGTAATACTTTCCTTTCTCATCTGGTCTACTTACATTGCTAATTCAGAGACCAGAGACTGCCCTCAACTACCTGTCTGCACCTAGCACGGCTGTAATAAGAAGCTGGTCCTAACTGTGGCTTGTGTTTCCTGGTGTAACCATGTCAGCCATGAACAATTTAAGGATGGGAAAACTATTTAGCTTGAGTTGTTTAGGTATCTTCAGTGGACAATCAAAAAGGCGAAGGAGGTATTGTAAATTAGCTTCTTTTTCTGACTTCAGTTGTACAAATTTTCATAGTCGACAGACTGCAGTTTGATTATGGAGTCAAGGGAGCTGTTTTATTCTTGTACCTTTAAATTAACCAAGGTGTTAACGAGGGTAGTATAGAAAATGTCTCTTTTAGTCTTACTGAAGCTCCACATAGACTGGGAAGCCAGATCCTCTGCTTGCAAATGCTATTTAGTGACAGTGTCATCATTTTCCATCAGCTGGACAGTTTGCTCAGTATTCTGATATTAAAGGGTAGATTCCCACTTTAAAACTTTAAGCAAAGTGGAGAAGTAATGTCTCAATTACTCTGATTCATCTTGAAATTGGAAATCAGGAGATTAATGAAAGCTTTAGTAGATGTGAATGGGAAGATAGGAAGAGAAATAAGCTTTTTCTCAATCCTTTTTGTGGCAGGGTTATGTTAGAAGTCCACGACCCATTATCCTACCTTGGAGCTGCTGGGCAGGGTTGATATGCAACATCAGGAATATAGTCTGTCCAGATTCCAGAGGGCTTGCTTATGCTAAGCTCTGAAAAAGTAAAATACAGGCAGAATATGAGCCAGCAGCTTTGGGCGCAAATTTTGGGCATGTGAAATAAACTGGAAAGAATGACAACTCTCTCTGCCATGCAGAATGGCTAAAAATATTGCAGAAATCCAAGCTGAGTGCTGGAGTTCTTTTCTTCTCTTTTTTCCTAAGCAGATCTCTGGTAAAAATAATTTCTCTGCCACCAGAGAGCTCCTGCAAGAATGTACTCTAAAGACTGATGGGATGCCTAGTTGAATATATTATTTCTTGGAAAATTAAAAAAAAGTTATATTTTTATTTGCTTTCTTTAAAGTAATGTTAAAGTAATAAGTGCTTTGTGTCTCTTTGGTATGTAACCTTGCCTCCAGACTGTGCTGACCAGGTCTCCAAAACAAGGACGATGAATACATCCATATGATGTAAAAGGTACAGGTGCCCTGTAAAAGGCACAAATGTATTATCCCTGGTACAAATTATTCCAAAGAAGAATTTTTCTTTTCTTATGTTGATACATATAACATTATATATGGCACTCCTAGTAGGAGTTTCTAAAACATCTATGCTGCATGAAAAGGTGAGAGGGATGAATAATTAGTTCTAGGCAAAGAAATATTTCAAAACATTTATCTTATAGTTGTATCACAAGAGAAATAATATCCCAGTTTTAATTTGTCAGTAAACTGGGCAACTGGGTGCAAAGGGGTCATTCTCACAGAACACAGAGTCCGGCAGCCTTTCCCTGCACACATGCAATGAAATTTCTTTTCTGCTTTTCTCTCTGCTACAGATGCATCTGAGTCTTTGTTTCAATTACATTATTTAAAATTGATTGCACTTTTGACGCTCCATAGACATGAAGCAGAGGATATTCTACAAACTCCATAAATGAAGATATTAATAAAGTATTCTATATAAATATGCCCAGACTTACACTGAAAAGCAATAGATATCTGATCACGGGGTTTTCTTGGAATGGAAGAAGTGGTCCAGGCTTCTGAGCAGTGAAATGGTGACTGAGTGCTTGGCTTCAGTGTCTTTAGTTGTACCTCAGGAAAGAGGTGATAGAGGGTATTGTAGATATGATAGCAGAGAGAAATTGCTTCGGGTCACATCATCTCTTGTTTTAACTGTAGACTATTAAAAACTGTGGTTTTTTAATATTTTTCTGCAGCCCCCAACATAAGAAGGACATGGAGCTGTTGGAGCGAGTCCAGAGGAGGGCCACGAAGATGATCAGAGAGCTGGAGCACCTCTCCTGTGAAGACAGGTTGAAAGAGTTGGGGTTGTTCAGCCTGGAGAAGAGTAGGCTCCGAGGAGACTTTAGATCACCTTCCAGGGCTCAGGAAAGATGGAGCGACTTTTTACAAGGGCATGGAGTGATAAGACGAGGGGGGTGGTTTCAAATTGCAAGAGGGTAGATTTAAATTGGGTATTAGGAAGAAATTCTTTCCTGTGAAGGGGGTGAGACACTGGCACAGGTTGCCCAGAGAAGTTCCAGCTGCCCCCTCCTTGACAATGTTCAAGGACAGGTTGGTTGGGGCTTTGAGCAACCTGGTCTAGTGGGAGGTGTCCCTGCCCATGGCAGGGGGATTGAAACTAGATGATCTTTAGGGTCCCTTCCAAGCCAAACCATTCTCTGGTTCTATGACTCTATGATAATTGTTAGGACCTGCGGGTCAGCAGAGCAGTGTAAAGGCTGGCTGTACCAGCTCAGTACAGCTGCAGTGAGTTCACACCTTGTGCTCCTTTCTGGCAGCCTGGCTCCCCTTGGCTGTCAGCTCTTCAGCCAGCTGTGCAGTCCGGGCCTCAGACAGTGAAGGTGTGTAGGCAATTCCAGCTAGTGCAAGGTGTCTATGCTACATTGTCTGTGTTTTTAGTCCAGACTATTTCACGCTAAGGGCCTTCTTCTAAACACTGAATTAGGTGGACTGTTTAATAACTTCATGGGTGATAGCCCTGAAAGTAGAAGTCTTCATGACTCACTGAGTGTTGTCTGCGAGGAATGATTGAAGCCATCTACTCCCAATCCCACTAATCCCCTGCCATGTCTCTGAGATGGAACATCAGAATTCCTCTGACAATTGTATGCCATGCTCAAGTCCTGCATGAGGAGTTATTTTTCAGACTTACGATAAAGGGAAATGTAGGTTATTATGAGAAATTGATATAAATTTAATAACAAGGTCTGATATAAGCAGGAAGGCTTTTTACATTGTCTGTTCTACTAAGATTATGGACAGACTCTATAATGTGATGTGCCAGCAAAGCAGAAAAATGTTTTATGCTATTACAGTCTGGTGTTGGGAGTGTGGATCTTCCCTTTTCAGTGATTCAAGTGTAGTTGAAAGAGATTTGTGTGCAAATAGCAGAAATGAACAAACAAACTTAAATTCAATAGCTGAGAAAATCTTTGAAGTACTATGACTGTTTTCCCAGAAAAGATAGTAAAGTGTGTCAAAGTGAATGTTCCAAAAATCTGTCTTAAAAGGAGTTAATTCAGGAATTTGACTGATTTCAACAGAACGTTCTATAGGTGGGACATGGCCTCTTAATACAGGGCTTGAGCCACTTGCTACCTGATGCTTTGTGACCATTTGCAGCCTTGAGGAAGTTACTCACAGAAAGAAGAATAGATGCTATTGGAGGGTTTGTACAATTGGGCATTTTGAGGAAGAACTGCTGTTGAAGTAAGAGGGAACAGCACATGTTTTGCAAACGGGCTGATTTACATTTAAGTCAGTAACTGTTGCATTGACGATTGCTGCTGAGTATAGATGTAGTGGCTATGTTGATGTAGAATTAATTAGCAAGAGTTTTCAAGGTTGTGAGGTATTAGACCAGTGTTTCTGCTTTGAATTCAATGGGTTCTACAGCAGAATGCAGCTGGGTTGAATGTAAGAATGAAACAACCTCAAGAATATCACAAAAAATGCGGACCAGGTTTCAAGCAAAGAGATCAGCAGGGAGACACTTGAGAAATGTGTAGAGAGCCTTCCCTTGCTGTTGCACAGTGAATTGGGTTTTTGTTACTGTCTGAATGAAACAATGGCAGTCCATCATACAGTTTCACAGTGAAGGAACATCCAAAGGTATCTCAAAAGAATGAGAAGACAGCAAGGTGAAGTACCCACCACTCAGAGCTGGCAGCCCTGTTTCGTCAACTCTTTGTCTTTGATTATGTCATGGTCTCTTTCAGCAGGACCCACTTTTCATAGTGTTGAAGAAAGGCCACAGGTCGCTGAATCAAGTAGTACGTTTATCTTCAGTGCTCAGGGTAAGGTCTCCATTTCACTTACTAAACACTAGTCGAATCTTGTTCTCAACAGAATGTTTTCCCTGCCTTGTTGAGGGATGCTTGTCACCATGGTGTCTGAGTGCTTGATGTATGTTGACAATTTATCCTTTCCATGTCCCAGTGAGCGCAGGATGTGGTATTAAGAACATTTCATATATGAAGGACACAGACATAGAGAAGTGAAGTGATTTATGTGAGTCCATCCAGGAAGTCTGCATCAAAATTGGAAGAAATACTACCATGGCTGTGCTTACATTAGCAGGTAGAAGCGGGGCTGTAACACTGAGAGGAGTGGTGCTGAAGACCTGACATCCAAACTAAGTTTGCTTTGGAAGCTTTACTTCAGACTGGGTCTAATCTCATCCAGGGAAATGAACTCCTGTTAGCAACTGGAGTGCACCTGGACCACATCCTTTGGTTGAATTTAACCCCCAAAGAGTCCACTTTGCCCACTCTGAGACCACTTGTGATATAATCCTACAGGTGGTGATCAGGACATTTGCTTCTAGTGCACAGTCCTGACTGGAACTAAAGTACTGCTGTAGAAACACCCTCTGTCTCCTTCCATGCTTGATTCCTCTACAATATTTAAGGCAAATCCCAGGAGACACTTCCTACAGCGCCTCTGACATCATGTGCAAAGCCAGGCAATTACTTGCAGATTATCGATACTGTCTTTGGCTCACTTTTCTCATTTAAAACCTTCCTCTCAGTGAGCTGGCTGCCTCACATGGCTTCAGCTTTCTGTTTTGCATCAATGACTTACAAATCTACCTGTTCTCTGCTGACCTCCCTGCCTCTGTCAGGTCCAGCAGCTTGTCGTGTTTCTCCCTGAAATTTCTCTCTGAATGTCTTGCCCTCCATTTAAACTTCACATGGCAAAAACATCATAGCTCAGTGGGCTGCTTGAAGTCATTACAGCAGGATCCCAGGCAGCCATTAAACATAGTAAAATTTTACATTATGTCTTAGGTTAGTGATAGAAAGAAAAATGTTTTAGCTATTTGAGCTAATTTTTTATTAGGTATTTTATTTCAGTATTGTATTAAATAAATGTACTTCAGTAACTGTACTTCAAATGTTTTATAAATGATTGAACAAAGTTTTTCTGATATAATATTTAGTTCAGCTTTTGGAATAAATTTCTCAGGCATCACAGAAGGCAAGCATCCATTCCCATGCTTGTGGATTCCTCTGTCAGGTTTGACATTGCTGGCCACAAACTACATTTGTTTGTCTCAGGGAGGCTGTGAGCTCCAGAGTAAGGAGCTTAAATGGTGTAGGACCTGCTTCAAGGTATCATTGCAGCAGGCAGTGTCAGGAGACCCCTTACTGGTATGATCACACACAGATTCCTCTCTCTCTCTAGTGTTAGACAAGATATGAGTCAGTAGGATTTAGGTATCTCTGAATCTGAGATCTGGAATGGCTAAATTCTCATCCCTGCAGTGGTGACCAAGGTTGTGTTGCCATAAAAAGGCTGCTCACACCTTTTACTGGAGGTCAGGGCCATTCAATGACTCCAAAGGGGTTATGTGTCTTGATGCTGTCAATGGTATGAGGCATGTCTGGGTCAACAGGAGCTGTTCTGTGACTCATGATGAGCTTGAAATGGAGACCAGGAAGGAGGAGAGGACCCAAAAGAGGTAGTCTTATGTCCTGGAGCAGCAGCTATTCACAACAACCCAACTATCTTGCTTTCTTAGGAAACTCTGCCAGAATCTCCCTGAATCACCTGCCTTACTGCTTGTACTTGGAGTTGTGCAGAAGACGTAATGTTTGAGGATTTAGTGATCTTGATCAGGCTATGACCATTGACCGCTCGAGAAGCCCATATGTTATTAATATAACCTGTAAGTTATAACGTATTTGGGAAAGGAAAACTCAATGTGGATCAAGGAGTAGGATGTGTTGATCTTGACCAGGAGACTGTTGCTTGAGGAGTTGATGACCCATGTAGTAGTTAACCTGGGCAGCCTGTGCTGTGCGGCACTGTGCTGCATGTCCACCATGGCCTTCAGGCTGTGCTGTGCTGCACAAGCCCCCTGGATGCAGGACAGCTTCGGCCATCTCATTGTAAGAGCGATCCTGCAGGCGGCTCCCACTTGGTACTGGTGATTACACTGCCTGCCTGGCCTGGCCTTTGTCTAAAAGTGCAGCAAGAAGTTGTCATGCAAAAGTCCTTTGTGAATAGAGTTGTTTACTTGTGAGAAAAATATATATTGGCTTGAATGACCAAAAATGGAGATATTTCTCTCCATTGACTGGATCCACTCTGTGCAGTGTGCTGTGGGAAAATCCATCCGGGATTCATGCAATGCTGCACAAACCTGGAGTGCCACTGTCTGAAGGGAAGTAAGGTTAACTTGCTATCCATTATTTGTCTTCTTATTCTGTCTTATTAAAACAGTTTTCAGTCTGCCTTACCCAGAAGCTTGATCATCACAGAAGAACTTCCACCCACATTGTGCACTGACAGGTTTGTTGGTTTTGTGTGACTTCTGAAATGAAAGATTTTGGTCAATCTTCCCCCCTTTCTAGGTAAAATGTCCCTAGACCCTCACAACATGGCCAGTTAAAACTGAATTGAGGTTTCACTTCACTTCATGAGACAGCACGGGGTGCTGTTCTCCACCAGTCCCTGGGAGTCTTAACTTGCGTGACCATCCTGGACAATGCATTGCTCTGGGTTCTTCTGTTTGTCAGTCTCACAACTTACTGGTCTTTACCTCAGCAAGACAATGTCTGCTGGGATTAGTAAGAAGAGTGGAGAAATCTCTGCTTTGGCAGAAGTTCCACTTGATTGATTTACAGATCACAAAAGATAACCAGCTGCCAAGCCTTGGGAACACTCCAAGTAAGCATACACATAAGCAGACACCACACGTTTGACAGATGTTATTCACATTGCTTAATACTCCACTCTGGGCTACAGATGTGAATGTGGTATAAGAACCTACAGAGGAAAGAAGGGGATAACAAAAAAACCACTAAATGACAATTTTCCTGAAGAGATCACTTCCACACTTCCTTGTCTAGATTCTCAATACGGGTTCTGTTGTATAATTAATAGCACATCACCTTTATTCCCATACCAGTCTTACACCTCACAGAATGTCATCTGAAAACATAGGCGTAGATTTTGTGCTGTGCCAGATTTCAGCCAGCAACATTTTATGGGAGAATGTTAGAACAAAGTTGGTTATAGAATTTTAATTTCAGATTATTATCCTAAATATATATATATATGTGTGTATGTATATATAGGCATAGGTTAAGTTGACCTATGGTACTCTCTAATGTTTGCCTGCTAGAGACACCCAAAGTGCATTCCCTAAGCTACAGACAGGAAGGTGGAGGAAGGCATGAGCAGTGTGTATTGACTTTGATTAGCAGAGTTTGGTCACATGAAGGCTCAGCCACAGGAAATGGATCTTTACCAGTATTCAGTCCTGGGACTTTTCTGGAGCTTCATATCAGAATTTATATTTCTAAGGTCAAGAGAAATAATCATAAAATCATAGAATGGTTTGGGTTAGAAGGGACCTAAAGATCATCTAGTTCCAACCCCCCTGCCATGGGCAGGGACACCTCCCACTAGACCAGGTTGCTCAAAGCCCCATCCAACCTGGCTTTGAACACTGCCAGGGAGGGGGCAACCACAGCTTCTCTGGGCAATCTGTGCCAGTGTCTCATCACCCTCACAGTAAAGAACTTCTTCCTAATATCCAGTCTAAATCTGCCTTCCTTTAGTTTGAATCCTTTTCCCCTTGTCCTATTACTACATGCTCTCATAAAAAGTCCCTCTCCAAATTTCCAGTAGGCCCTTCAGGTACTGGAAGGCTGCTATGAGGTCTCACCCATGCCTTCTCTTCTCCAGGCCGAATAATATCTTTCCTGAAACAACTCTTTGCTTTCTCCAGTTGTACTTGCCATACTTTAAGACGTGCATGAGCTATGAGCCCTGTCATGAAGGACAGAGCTTTCAGCTGTTGGTATCCAGCTGTCTGCCGCATCCTTTTCCTTACAAGCTCAGAACAAGGTCTGTAACAACATAGCCTGAGATGTCTAGAAGAAAGGATGGCTGATGTTACATGCTCAGAAGATTAACAGGTTTGGGAACATAAGTTCAGTTGTACAGGTATTCCTCAGGGCTGAACACATCCCTTAATTTTTTATCTTGTGTCATCATTACAAGACACTGTGAAATCTCACTGTTAAATACTTTGTTCTGTTATCTGTGCTTACATAAGCCTCTGGAATAAAATCTCATACAATTTTGTTTGCTTGTGTGTACAGAGCAGTAAACAGATACAAATTCAAAAGGAAAAGGAGAAAAAAATGCCCTCGAGAAGAGTATGAATGAGCTTGAAAAGGGCAAATAAAACAGCAGAGACATTTATATTGGTCTCTCCTACTGCTCTGAACAAAACAATTATGAGATAAGAGAGGCAAGAATGGGAGGAAATTCTTTCATTTTTCACGTTGAAAGTCCGACGGATCCAATAGCCTGTTTATGAAGAACAATAAAGAAGATACATGAACTTGGTAAAGATGTTGTTACAAATATATCGGCCTGTTTGTAAAGGCCAGGAGTCTGGGTTTTTGGGGGCCTTTTCAGATAAATCTATCAGCTAGGTTTTTAAGCGTGGAGGGGTTTTTTTTGTCAGGAGAACAATAACTGACAAGGATGGTTTGTTGTAACTATCAGAGAGGACTAATGCTTTTATTTAGGATTTGGAAATAGTATGAAGAAGAGGCAGATGTGAACCGGAATTTATTGAAGCTTAAATAAGCAAATATAATATTGTCCTGCTTTCGAAGAAATTTAAAAGCAGCTATTCCTTGTTCCTAATTTGAAGCTTTGAAAACCAGAATGCATTTGCCTGATAGAATGATACTAAAAATGGTGGCTGATGTTCAAAAGGGAGATTTATCACTTTTTTTGCTTTCTAGTCTGAAATGTGTATTCTTTTGAAATAGTGCAGGGAAGCCCATCATTTTGCCAGTTAAGGGATGATATTCACCGCATTATGGCACTTAAAAAGCAATAAAATTAATGTACATATATTTTTTCCCTCTCTTGTCTAAAGATAACAAAATACCATATTCCAATACGGAAATGTGGATTTTTTACCAGCCTACTAGTGACTATATAATCCTGTGAAAGAAAATCCAGGTTTAGGAATGACTGCAAGATCTCTGCAACTCTTTCACTGTCTTCCATACTAAGAAACTTTTTTTCTTAGCAAAATCTAGCAGTCTGAGTGATGTGTGCGCTGCAATAACTTTTACTAGTGTTGTATTCCCCTATCATAATTAGAGATCAAAAAATGTTTAGACCAGGAATGTCTCCAAGTCAAGAAATAAAAAATTAAGTAATTCCATAATCTTTTAAAATTATTATTGGTGTAATAACCCCCTCTGGGGATTAAGTGCAGTAGCAAAGCCTGTGATTAAGGTTGCTGAGCCCTTATCATTGTTGAATTCTGTTTTCAGTGGTTTATAACTTTGCCAGACTGCAATAATTTGGATTAAAACTTCCCCAAAATGTGAAAAGTGTCTGTGTTTAGCTGAATATTTTAGGAAGCTTTAAAGAAAAATGAATCAGCACTTCTCAAAACTGGGTCAGGGAAAATATGTTTTTCTGCCAATATTAAAACAAAATCTTACAGTTGTTTTATTAGCAAGTTTTTGCCTGTTCTGCTTTTAACTGTTATTTCAGGCAAGGGCTTGAAATTTGGCAGATAGATTGCCTGTGTGTCAGGGAAGTGCTGTCCTTGCACACAGCTACCTCTATTTAGCCAAACTGTTTGTCTCTGAAAGATCTTTATATGTGTTTTTGTCACTGGAGGGTAACTCTAGGTCCTAAAGGTTTCAAATCCAATGAGCACCCTGAGAGGTAAGGCAAGGCAAGCAGGAGACTGCTGTAGCATGAAAGGGGACATGAAAGCACATCAGAAGGAGAAAAATGGACGTGGCCATAGTGGTTGGGGTCAGGAGCTCAGAGGTGGGTCTGTAGTTTGGAGGTGGAGGTGAAAAGTGGAAAAATCCTGGTAAAGAATTGGGGTGAAGATGTGTAAAAACCACTTGGAATAAGTAGAGAAGCCTTGGGGCTGGTATTTGTACAAGGGCAGACTGTAACTACACCTGTGTTAGTATGAGAGTGTCAGGGCACGTGTCCCAGCACTGAGGTACTACAGTTTATTTTTTTACATTTATTATATATATTTGTTGTAAGTTTTGACCTGCATAAATCATCACACTCCCAGATGACGTTCAGGCATGATCCTGGCACTAGCATGTGTCAGAGACTATTTGCAAAAGGCAGTTTAGGTGTAGGCTCCCTGTTTTGGGCTGATGGAGAAAGCTAGATGTTTTGAAATGAACAATCCCATTCCAGCTGGCTTTCATTGTAAATCACATTGGAAAATTACTCTTTTATTCCCTGCCTCCACACCCAGAGGATAAGAAACGGTGGCTACTGTCAGCTACTCTCTTACCTCTACTGGCAGGCTCTGTAGAACAGATCTAGAGTTTTCTGGCAGGCTGGGAGAGAGGACAGGAGGCAATGTGATGCTGTGTTATTTTACAGTTCTTTTAAAGACTCGAGTTCATTAATGGTTCAGAAATTTCGTACAAAAACCCCAAAAACGA
Source organism: Aegotheles bennettii (assembly GCA_013398125.1). NCBI lineage: Eukaryota > Metazoa > Chordata > Aves > Caprimulgiformes > Aegothelidae > Aegotheles > Aegotheles bennettii. The sequence goes on along the minus strand of VZRW01011303.1, from coordinate 73,052 downwards.
CCCACAGCAAAAGAATATTTGACCACAAAAGGGAGGTGATGTGGCATGAGAGAATGGAAGAGCCATTGCAGATTGTTTTGTTTAGCTCTGGCTCTCTTACCTCCCCAGCTAAATTAGACCTACCTTAGGTCAGCAGAATTAGGCCAACACTCATGCTCGCAGATCTCAGAAGACATGTCATCAGGTTCTTTGCCATCAGCCATCGGTTCTTTGCTCCACAAGCAGACCTGGGCCCAGACAGCCCCCTGATCTGTGTAATTTTTGTTGGGACTGCTGGTGTGGGCTCACAGTCTCCTGGCAGGGCTTAGTTCAGGCTCTGAGTGACGGACTGCAAAATGGGTGGCCAAAAAGTAAGAAAGTGGGTTGGTACTTGGGTACTAACTGGCTTGGCATCTTCCTCTGCAAGGCCTTTCCCAGGCTTGACATAGAACTACAAACGATTCTGTATGTACACGTAAATAACATGGTTGGTAAGTGACCCAAAGAGTCACTGCTCTAGGAGTCTCTCAGCTCATTATGCTAATGAAATGCCAACTCTTAGGAGAGGAATTATATATAAAGTTCTCTGAGCAGTCCAAAGAGATGTCCATCTAGTTTAAGGAGAACTAGCTTTAAGTGCCAAAGAGGTGATGGCCCAAGTTGGATGGGGTGGTGTGAATCAATACCTTGCAAATGCTTGTAAATGCAAGGTGTTTGCACACAGAAGCTTGTGAAGCCAGAGATGGACTTTAGCTTTGCTTAAGGGCAAGTTAGTTGTTTCTTTTCCTTAACAAAAATCCTGGCAGATATTCCAGTCAAGTCATGGGATACTCTGTTCCTGGTGTGCCCAAAGACAGACCCTTTTCCACTTTGCTATGTAGGTCTATCTTGCAGATGGTTTATGACAAAATTTGTTGTGGTCCTCAAGAACAGTGTGCAATCAAATGAAAGCTGAGACAGGAGATGAAACAAGGAGGCAGGAACAGGGAGTCTTGCCCTTGTTGCTTGCAGTGATGGGTGGAACTGAAAGGGTTTGGATAGCAGGTCTACGCTCCAAGAAGAAAGACTTTACCTTTCCCATGCTTTCTAAAGGTGTTTGTTAGCAAGCTAATGTTGTGGACAAGGCCAAAATACAAGCAAAGCAAAACAAAGGAAATACTTTTTTTTCCTGAGATGATTATATAGGTCTTCTTATTTCCAACATGGAAGAAGAACATCAACAGAGATACGGAATGGTTTGTATGTTGATAATATGCATGTGCTATAAGTGCACACTAGGGCTGATTATACCTATAGGTGGGGTTTAGCTCCTCCCTGACAATGCAGGGACAACAATGTCATTCCCATCTGTTGCTTTATCTATTTGGAATTTTAATTATAAATTATTTATTCAGATATTGGCTGCTTAATGTGTGTGCGTGTGCGCATACACGTGTGAACACATCTGGCCATCTTTTGGATCAAATCAGAAATCAGAAAACTTTAGTATTATTTATGATTAAAGTACAGTAGCAATATTTTTTAAAACGTGGTTGTGCATAGAAAGGACTACAGTGCCAAAAGTGACAACAGAATTATTGCTTTCTCCAGGCCCTTTTTCTCTTAGAAATGATTGACAAAGTAATTTTCTTCTTGTACTTTAATAAAAGTGTATACATTATACACACCAATAAATCCTCATCGGGCCAATTACACATCATATGACTTATCTTGTCACAGCACCTAATATCCAAACAAGAAATTAAAAGGTATGCTTTATATGCAGATTTGCATATGAGGATGTTTTCCAGTCCCCAGACTCAATTGTCTTACGAACACTACAACATACAAGAAAAAGAAACAGGCTGGCTAGGATTTGTGACTAATAAATCCTGCCTGGTGGAACAAACTACATCTGTATGACTTACAAGAGCGTGCTGTATAAGTGGCATTTGTTTCACATATTGAAATTATTTTGGGAGATGAAATACTGAACGAATGTTGAAGCGCTTCTTTTCATACAAGATACTCCACACACATGCGAAGTCATATCAGCTACATATATGTAACACGGTATATTTGATTCCTATTCATACCACTTTGCAATGTAAAGGGACCTTTCTATAAACGAGGATCTCACTTATTTTCATTTCCAAGTGAAGAATTTAAAGGGAGGTGATTTAAAGTTTAATTTAAAGTTTGATTGTATCCAGGTCATAACTGCTGGGCTTTTGAAAAGCTTTCTTTAGATCTGAATGCATGGTTTCTAAGAATGTTTCTGGTCAAAAGGCACAAATATGGTTGTGGATTTTCCTCAATGAGGGCTATCAGCCTTGTTTGTCCTAAACTAGACTGTTTAATAATATGGAAACAATAAGGGGGGCATTCATCTTTATTTCCACTGTCCTAAAACACATTAACTTGTAGCATCTAGTGCAACATATGCAGCTTTCCTCCCATTTTCTGGTGTGGGGTGACCCATGCACCGTGGAGAGCAGCTTCATTGAAGTTGACATGTGGACACGAGAAGGTGATGGATTAGCTCATGGTTCTGCATCTCCAGCAGGCTTGAGTATTGCAAGTGCCTGAGGGGAAACAAACTGTTTAAAATAATGGAGCTGAGATGGTTGTGCTGGAGGGAAATGGGGAAAAGATTGTGTCCTTTGAAACACAGTCTGTTTCTCATTCTCCTCCTGGGCAGTGAATCATCCTGCTGTCCCTACTTCTGAGCTCCTGGCGAAGCCACAGTTTAGCTCTTTGTGAGTCTATGAATAGAATTACCCACTTTGGTGCTTTCTTTTCCGTCAGGAGAGCTTGCCTGAAAGTCAATAAATTGTTGGGCAGGTTTTTAGCATATGTGGGATATCATAATGAAAGTATGCACACATTTGGTATTGGAGTGTGTCTAGACTTTGCTGAGGGAACTGAAATTGTATAGCACCTAGAAGTCCAGCTAATACACTCCCCTCCATATACATCAATAATCACCCTAGACGACATGCCACAACATTATTTATCTTATTTTTGCCCTTTAATTATTATGATCTGCTAGTTCAGCCTCAAAAATGTGTTTAAATTACTGTGCCTTTAAGTTGTTTTAGACCAGTAAGATACATTCTTCTGGAACTAAATATTTTATTTAAGCTACTGCTTTCACAGAAACAACATTAGACCCTAAATATTTCAGTACAGAAGGACTTAGAAATAATTAGTTAAAGTTAATTGCTGTAGCCTGGGCTCTCAAAACTGCAACAAATACAGTCTGAGCCTGAGTGGTGCATATGCGACCTCACTTTTCATGAAGCATGGATCAGCATTGTTTGAGCTTCATTTTCACAAAGCCAGCAAAGGGAACTGTGGTCAACTAATACACCTGCTCCACAGGCTAGTGCAAGGGAATATGTGATACCGGTGATCAAAGAAGAAAATAAACAAATGAGGAGTTTTTGCTTTCCGTGTCATTAAAGGGAAGAAGAAATGGAAAGGAAAAATGTTAACAAAACTCAGGTTTTTTTCAGGCATTTTAAAGAGTGGTGGTGTTTCTACCTAACTTTAGAAACCAATCTTTGGAGCTTAAGTTAGGAGATTAAGTACCATAAGCCTCTTTTACTGGTCAGTGGAGAGTTAGAAACTCCTTCAAAGGATGAATCAACACAGCAGTTGGTTTGAGAGGCTCTTCAGAAGAGCCAGTCTTTCTCCAGCATCAATAATGAGAGGTTAGGATGACCAGTCTTCTAGCTTGAGCACCTACGGCAAGGTGTCTAACTTCATATCAGGTGAATATCACCAAAGACTTCAAGTGTTTATGACCAAGCTTGAAGAGGAGCTACAAAACTGCATTTCTCATTTGTAATGACAGTCACTGAATCACAGAACAGTAATCCCTGTCAGATCATGCAGATACTAATTTATGACATGTTAGCTTCCAACATCTAATTGAGAGCAGTGAATAAAGTTAAGTGTGTTGCTAACTCTGCAGTGTGTCTCTTTCTTATTGCACCATTGACTTCAACAGGCAGTCATCACTTCACAGGCTGTTACGTGGTGGTGAAATCTCATTCCATTGCACTTGGCAAGGATAATGTATTATTTTTTATCATGGGAACATTGTAGAATTTATGTCTTTTGCTCTACATTTTCTTGCTTTTAAAGTTTGATATTTTTAGCCAGATTTCCTAAGGAAACAAGGCTTATGTCATCATGCTCTCTCTCAGCTCCCTCCTTATAACTTCAGAATCTAGGGGCCAATTTCAGCTCCATTTGACAGAGAAGTAAAGACTTCAAAGATAATAGATTTCCGTAGATTTTGTGAAAATCAACGAATTGGTAGATGAGAGAATATGTCATTGCTCCAGCTGAAGTTGTGCCAAGGACAGTTCAACCCTTATTTGTTTTTTTGGCAATGGCCACCTGGCCAGGTCCCATGCAGCGGTCGATCAACACAAAGTAGTATTGAGCTAACTGCAGCTCAAGTCATCTTTCACCCATCTATCAAGCAAAGTACAGAAAGAGTGTCCAGAAGCATCTTTGGGAAGTTAAGAGGGGTTTTATGCCATAGGGAATGGTGAGGAATCGTAATAGTGATAGTGGTATGTTTCAGAAGATGGGGAAGAACTGTAGGTATTCTTATGGGAGGGAATGAGCACTGAAGTTCACACTGGCTGGAAAAGGGGAAACATCACCCCCGTTTTTAAAAAGGGAAAAAAAAGAAGACCAAGGGAACTGCAGGCCAGTCAGTCTCACCTCTGTGCCCAGCAAGATCATGGCGCTGATCTTCCCGGCAAATATGCTAAGGCATATGGAAAATAAGGAGATGATTGGTGGCAACCAATACTGCTTCACTAAGAGCAAATCATGCCTGACAAATTTGGTGGCCTTCTATGACAGAGTTACTGCATTGGTGGATAAGGGAAGAACAAATACAAACACAGGCTGGGTGGAGAATGGATTTAGAACAGCCCTGAGGAGAAGGACTTGCGGGTGTTGTTGTTGAAAAGCTCAACGTGAGCCAGCAATATGCACTTGCAGCCCTGAAATCCAACAGTATCCTGGGCTGCATCAAAAGAGGCACGACCAGCAGGCTGATGAAGTTGATTTTCCCCCTCTACTCCACTTGTGAGACCCCACCTGGAGTACTGTGCCCCGTTCTGGGGCCCCCAACATAAGAAGGACATGGAGCTGTTGGAGCGAGTCCAGAGGAGGGCCACAAAGATGCTCAGAGGGCTGGAGCACCTCTCCTATGAAGACAGGCTGAGAGAATTGGGGTTGCTCAGCTTGGAGAAGAGAAGGCTCCAGGGAGACTTCATGGCATCCTTCCAGTACCTGAAGGGGCTACAGGAAAGCTGGAGAGGGACTTTTTATGAGAGCACGTAGTGATAGGATGAAAGGAAAAGTTTTCAAACTGAAAGAGGGTAGAGTTGGATTGGAAAGTAAGAAGAAATTCTTTCCTGTGAGGGTGGTGAGACACTGGCACAAATTGTCCAGATAAGTTCTGGCTGCCCCCTACCTGGAAGTGTTCAAGACCAGGTTGGGTGGGGCTTGGAGCAACCTGGTCTAGTGGGAGGTGTCCCTGCCCATGACAGGGGGATTGGAATGAGATGAGCTTTAAGGTCCCTTCCAATCCAAACCAATTTATGATTCTATTTAGGGACATGGTTTAGCAGTGGGCTCGGTAGGCCTAAGTTAGTAGAGTTTAGTTAGTGGTTGGACTTGATGATCTTAAAGGTCTTTTACAACCTGAACCATTCTATGATTTTGTGATTCTATGGTTTTGGGAATGAAACAGAATGAAATTCTTTATTCACCAAGCACTTTCTCTTTCTCCTTCTGTGTTTTGTTTCATGTAATTAACTGAAGATACAATAAATATACTGATGGTTTAGAAATGGGGATAGGAAGGATAACCACTGAAACAGAATGAGATCCAGAAACAACCCTGTGTTTGTAAAAAAAAGAGAAAAATGTCTTTAATAGTGCATTGCAAGGAAATCATACAATGGTCCAATGATCTACTGGTCTATCATTTTTTCTTTACCCATAGATGGAATTAATTACCAAATGATCCATATGGAAAATATTTCCTCTTAGGTTTTGCTTATTCCTTTGCCTCCAGTGATGATCTTCAATGAGTTTTCTAACAGTGACATGTTAGGATCAGAGAAACAGCAGCACAGAACCTGTTAAATTATTAGTCTGTTCCAGTATCCGGTGTCCAAAAGTCATCATAATGAGATACATCTAGGGAGGGTGCAACTAATCTCCTAATGAATAACTGTAACAACCAGACCTTTGGGGAGATTTCTTCTTAATGCCAAACAGTCAGCGATATGCTTGTGCCCTGCAGCAAGAGGGCTTATGTCCATAATGAATCTATTTTTCAGTCATTTAGCTATGGACAGTCTTATTAATAATATAAATGCTATAACTCAATGTTGGGGTTAAAAAAAAGAAAAGGAGAAGAAAATGTAGGAAAGAAAGTGTTACTGCTCAGTGAGCACAAGGATGGAAAAATTGGAGTTTTCAGATGTGACAAAAACACCAGTGTCTAATAAAATAGCTTTTATTAGTTTAATTTGCCACGTATAGCACAAATATTTAACTCGAATGAGGCATGAATAAGTAAAAAAATATGCGCTGCACCATTTAAAGTGCTATACTTGAATAAAATAATGTATATCTTTTCATATGCAGTCCTTGAAGTCACACTACATACATCTTTAATTTCTTCAATTAAGAAAAAAAAGAACAAATGGAGTTAGATTTTAATTATTCATAGTTCATTTGAGAAAAATCTTTGTAAATGAGAGGAAGGAGAGTTGTGCTATCTATCACAACGAGAAAAAGAATAGATAGAAAATCCACTCTATGAACTATTTGACAATACATAAGCTTCTGCCTTCATTAGGTGCTGCAGCCTGAGAAGTAAAGAAAGAAGCATTGTAGGAAGAGCTATTTAGGAGACCATGTCATGGAAACTGCCCCCCAAAATACTGAACTGCTGGTTGATAAGTAACCAGAGTGCTCATTTCATAGAGTCCTACTGCAAGCACATCCTCGGAGTTTATTTATAAAAAGATAGGAATATAATGAACTGCCTTATTGGATCAGACTTATGATCCATTCAGGCCACCTTTGTCTTTGACAGGGGCTAAAGCCAGCTGAGTCAGTGACCTTGCAGGAATGTTGGAGATGTGTCTGAGAAAGTCCATAATCACCAGAGTTTGACTTAAACCTTGGAATATTTAGTCCTTCCCACATACTTTTTTACATTGTTGTTAAAAGGAGGGATATTTTTGTTGTCAATAAGAATGCAAGTTCCTCTTTGAGTTTTACTAGACTATTGATCTCAAGACTGCTTTGCTGCAGTGAGTTCCACAGTCTTATCATGCACTGGATGAAAAATGATAACTTTCTATCAGCTTTGAATCGATTATCTTTCATTTTCATTGAATGTCTCCTTGGCAAAGGAGAACAGAGCCAGCAATCTGCCTTTTTGAGCAATTCATTATTTTATACACTTTTATGTAGGCTTTCTAGGTCTTCTAATTTGCACAGTCAACAATCCCAGTCTTTTCATCTTGATTTTACGTGACCTCTGTGCTCTTAATGATTTTCAACCTGTCTCTGAACATGTAATTTTTAATAACTTTTTTGAGATGATGGTCTGATTTGGATACAGAATTATAATGGTACATCATTATTTCATATACTGACATATTTTTTCTTGTTATTAAATTGCATTTGGTTGTTTAATTGCAATTGCAGTCTTTGTTACACAGTCACAATTGCATCCCATTTCTTTCCTAACATAGTTAAAAGTTGTGTGTGTTGTATGTATAACTCGATTTCTTTCAGTTTTCTGCATATTTTTCAGCATTTTTACATTTTTCAGCAGTGAACTTTATTTGCTGTTGTGTTTATTAAGCTAAGATCTGTACAGCTTAATTTTTTCTGAGAATCCCTGAAGTGGATCCTGGTCCTCAGTTATGTAAATAATCATTTGTAAATTGAGGTGCTCCACTGTTCATCTTCCTGTCCTAGGTGTTAATAGATATGTTAAATAATGCCAGTGACAATGTAAGGCATCTATTGTTAAATTTTTAACTTGGCCATTAATTCTTACTTTGTTTTCTGTCTCTTAGCCATTTCTTAATTCACGGTGATACTTTGCCTCTGTGTAACTTTCTAAGTTCAGTACTAGTATGTTGTTAGCAACCCTGTCAAAAGCTTTGTGTAATCAAAGGAATCTTTTCTCCTTTACCTGTTAATTTATTGACACATTCAAAGAGTATTAATAGAGTAGTGAGGCATAGTTAGTTACTCTCTGCAGCATTTATAGTAATTAAATATTATCATGATTTATCAGGTAGTACATTATTCTGTATGCAAAGATTATATAAAAAAAAATAATAAAAATAACAAACACTTTCCAGTGTATAAAACCAGCCTTTCCTAAAGTATAGGGGCAGTGCCTGCAGTCCCACAGATGGTAATAGGATAGCTTGAAAGAAGGATTGTATATTTTTCTGTTGACTCAGCTACTTTATTCTTAAAAACTGGAAGACTTGAATTATAACCTCCTTTGTCCAGAAAGCCAATCAGTACCGAGAATCAGTGCAAAAAGGAGTTTACAACCCTTGTTCCCAAAAAGCCAAATACACCTACAGTAAAGCCGAGGCCTTGAGCAGAGCCCAAAATAACAAAATCTATTCCTGATGACATAAATGTGATCATTTCTCTACATCCTGTACATCAGCCACCTTAAGAAAGGGCAATTGTAGGATCTCCTGTGGAACCACCTGGCAGTAAAAGCTTGTGCAAAATGCACAAGTCCACTTAGAAACTCACACCTTGACCTGGGAGCACACACATAGCTGCCCTGCAGACTGCCGACTCTGCCTACTAACTGCCACGGAGAATTCAGAAAGCTGGAGGTAACAGCACAGCACTAGCCTATTTTCTTCTCACCTTCCTTCATCCGAGGCAACCAAGGTTAGTGATGAAGTTCCATCTGTATGTCACTATCTGAGATGAAATAGAGCATCCTGCAGGCTGGTTTTTGTCAGAAATGCTCTGATCTCCTCTTTGACTTGGATTTCTTAATCTGTTTAGCCTTCTACTTTGCTCTTTGTCCTGGAGAGGCCAAAAAGCTAAATTTGTGCTTGGTATGAATGGTATTCTAGAGGAATGTGTTAAGATGACCTATTGGACCTAGATATTTGGTCTAATAAAAAAAAATTTGTTGAATTACTTTTTAATCTTTCTTTCTGTATTTTAATTAATGTATATGGTGCCTAGAGCAAAGGAGGCCAGGCCCTTCCAATTAAATTGAAATTAATAGTAATAAAAAAATACAGAAGAAGACGGGAAATAAATCAGAAGCATAAGGATGGAAATATATCACATTCTTCTTGGCTTTCTCTTACCATATGTAGGAGTGCTAAGTCCATGCTCAACTTAAAATATATTCTGGAACTCTGTCAATTTTCTACTAATGGAAAATTGCAGAACATCCCAACTCTGTGGTGGTCCCATGGCCACATTAAACTAGGTAATTACAACTTCATCCAGCTGAGCTAGCCACTAGAAGCAAGATACAGCTGTGTTTTAAATTTGCCACATCATATTTATTTTCTTGGAGTTTTGTTTTGTTTCCCTGATGACTTTTTTTGGACACAAATAATGCTGTTTTCAACACAAAGGCCACCCTTGTGTCTGAGAAGAGCCTCTCTGACATGAGTGGATTATTTTGTATGAATAAGAACATCTATTACAAACACTTACTTGTCATACTGAAGCAACAGTTGTCTCTATGTTGAAGAGGAGTCTTGAAGTAAAGTAGTGGGACAAAAAAACCTATATAAAAATAGAAAACATTCTGTGTGAACCGTGTATGCCAGGGGATTATTGTTCCCTTTCACACAGACCTTGACTTGTACAGGCATGCAAACACACAAATGATCACTCACAGTGCCATGGGCTACTGGCAATGGGATGCTGAGAAAGGCACTGACGAAAGTTAGTAACATCACAAAAAACAACATAAGGCTTTCAGAACAACATCTTGTGAAAACTGTTTTGCCATAACATAAGTCTTCATGCCCCAAAGTAAAAGGAAATGTTCATGTTTAAATCAGTACAATAGAAGTTTTGAATATCTTAAGTAAAAGACAATGGTGATAGGAGTTATAAAACAGTAACTTATTTTTAAAATGTTCGTATCTCACTGCCTGAAATGATCATATAAATCTGTTTTTAAGAATATAATTGTAAATTGTTTTTCAGATTTGCTGAAAATATAACACACAGTGAAGCATGTGTGTGTTCCCAAAGAGATACAGCAGATCTGTGTCCTGAGAGACCATATTCTTTGGTGAGGAACATAAATTTCAAATTACTACCTCTCAAAACAATGTTCCTCTAGATTATTACACTGAGTCCTGCATATACTGGAGCCTGAGAAGCTGAAGCTGGGAGCAGAGGCAGATGGAGCAGGAGTAGTTTACAGGTTCTTCATACTCTAACTGACATTGCAGCTATTGGTATTAGATAACTATTGGTATTAGTAACTCCATCACAGACTAAGACAATTTAATACAAAGGCAATAACAACAATATTTTCCTCTCTTTTATACATTGTCTATGTGCACTCCTCTGCATTTCTTCTTCTGCCTTCCTTACATTCTCTCTTTCTTCACAGTCTTCCTAAACTCCTTTCACGCTGTCTTAGCAATACAAACGTGAGGTTTTCTGTCTCTGTAGCTCTTGTCATTTAGAGCAACCTTCCTATGTCTCTTTGTCTTCTTGTTGCTTCATCTAATTGGAAAAACATGTATTGTCTCCAGGCTCAGAAAAGCCTATTGTTCAGCCACTCAGGACAACTTAACAACCAGCCTGGACCAATGTAATTTAATTACTTCTTCCTCACTGGCTAAGGTGCTGACCTTCATGTGAAGATCTTGGGTGTTCTCCAACCTCACACTAAAAAGAAAACTAGCTTCCACCTCAGTTTCTTTTAAGTGCTGCCTAACAGCAGGGAAAGAAAGGGTGGCTTTGTTCAACCAACTGTTTTCTCAGCTTCTACCTCAGTCTTGTTCACAAAGTGTGTCTCCTTAGGAAAATAATGACAGTGCTCCCATACGTTGCAGAAGAACCCGGAAAGCTACAGCTCTTTGCCAGGAAACAACTTTACAGATATATTTTTTGGGAAAATCACCTGAAAAGAACACACCTAGCTGTTAATTGATCTTTAATTATCTTTCAAAATGCATATTATTTTTGCAGCTTTATTTTACTCCAAAATAGGTTTTAAAACATCAGCTCTTTCTGGCTCTCTGCACCATTGGTGACTGTTAGGGACCTTGCCTAGAGTTTCAGGATCTGCTGGATAGAAACTGATGACCATATTTCCTTGTCCCTGTCAGGTCCACTAATGTAGTCCCCTTGCAATTCCTGGCCTCTCTACAACTGAGGCAACAATTACAGGGCACTTATTCCTAAAATATGGAAAATTTGACAGCTAGTTGAGTAAAACCTATTCTTGAAATGAGAAACCACTTAATCTGTGTTTACCACTTCATTTTCAGAAGCTGCAAAACAGCTTGTCTAGTCAATTATCTTCAAGATGGAAAGAGGATGTTTTGAAAACAGAATTCTGATTCCCTGATTCCTTCACCAAAGAGGGAAATTATATCTAAAATGAAAAATAGTTTAGAGGTTGCAGGGTCTGCCTTGGACTTTTTGAAGCAGAAATGGCATTCCCTGACTGTAATGTCCTCTGTAGCCTTGGTCAGTCCCCTTGGCTTTGTCAACTCCACAGCTCATGCAAACAATTGCACTTGAAGTGGCACAATTTGTAGCTATCGTGATCAAGCTATTTACAGTACATTCAAATCTGACTGCAATTTAAGAACACAAATCTGTCTCAGCCTGGGTTCATAGGTGCATTTAAAATCAACCTTACTGAAATCAATGGCATTTAGACTTCCAGATGACTTAGTCTCACTGGCTAGCTCCAGGCAGTCAAAGAAATATGCTCTGCAGTGCACCCTGTGATCCCAGTCCTCCATCCCGCCACATTGGGAATCTGGAGAGAGTATGCCATATCCCCTTCCAGCCTCCAGACTGGGATTCCCTTTATGGTGAGGGTGTTGGGGCAAAGGGACAGTGACAACAAGACCATGCAGTGCACTTCCCAAGCTGCCAGGTTCCCCCAGTTCCGATACAGGTTCCACTGACTGCTGTGAAAGGGGGATGCTAACCCTGCTTTCTCTTTTCCACAGCTGCACGGGGAGGAAAAATCCACTAAAGTTTGTGATATGCTGATATACTATGGTTCTGGGAGCCACAGAAGTACCTAAGATAGACAGCTAATTGTTACAATTTTGGCAGTACATCCCGTGGTGAGACACACTGCGAGCTATGTGAAAACTCTTTTCTTTAAATAGATGATTTACTATAGCTATTCAAAATATACAACTTTACAGTTAGGTGTATTCCAGAGGCCTAGAGACCCGAATTGAGAGTGAGAGCCCTTTGAGCTTCACGCAGTCCAAAATGCTATTAAGAGATATACACACACTGCCCTGATGAGCTGAGTATATTAGCCAAGAACTGAGGATGTTTTGTCATTGCAGTTTTATTGATGAGCTGAAATTCAGGAATATGAAGACTAACTCCCAAGGTCAGACAACAAGACTCAGCACAGCTAGGACCTGAGTCAGGCACAAGACTATCACCCCAGTACTCTTATTTTTTTAAATGCAAATAAATAAGTGCTGAATTCCAGTTGTGGTCAAAAGTATGCATAAACGATCATTGTTTTTCACTGCATTTTACGGATTCTTTTGCTTGGAGTGTCTGTAGTGTGTGATGTGTTGAAAACCATTTAGAGGAGCCTGTAGTCATGCCTTGGTGACTTGATAAAGTGGCTGCATCTATATGGCAAACTAAAAAGTGCTAAGACCTTTGGCTATGGATATGGCAAGATAGTACTGGTTTTCTAAGACAGCGTAGTTGCATCTGATGTGTCTGCTGGGAATGGACCATAGCCCATGCTAACTCTTAAACTGTCTACAAGGCTTTCTTGGGGAGAAAGCAAGTTAGCTTTGGGTAAAAGCATGCCATACACTGTTCAAACCATTTAATGGGAGAGATAATTGGGCTCCAGGGACTGTGCCTTGGCACTGTTTAATTTAGAAGTACAGATGTAGCCAATAGAGTAAGTTTAGGTATCTTGAATGTAGATTCTTTTTGTCCTATGCATACTCCATCCTCAGACAGCTCCTATTGGGTTTCTGTACTTTAGATAAAGATAATGGCTGAAGGAGTCAATGCTGAGATTCTTCAGGTGACTTTGAAAAGCCAACCCAATTGTTAGGACAGAAAAAACAATCTAAGGAGAAAGAATATGAGATGATTTTAGACCTTTGGCACTATGATTGCTTCAAGTGGTGCAAAGTCGTAATGAAAAACTATGTTCTCTTGTGCTCACACACAGGCACAGATACATGCAGAGAAAGTACATAACAGATATAACAAGAAGCCTAGTGCTAGTTGGTAAAAAATGTCACATTTCATAGCTTTCACATAATAGCCATCTTTTTTGAAACTGAAATACAACTTCCAAATGTCAGCCTCCTCTGGGTATCTTCAAATCCCTTTCTGTTTTTGGGGTTTTTTACATGTTATTGTTCACTATATTGCATTTTTCATTTCCACTTGCTGTGATATCATGACATTTGATTTTATTTTGGCCAAGAGACCAAGAAGCTTAGTTCAGTGTCAGGTCCATGAATTTGCCACTGGGACACCGTGGATGATTGATGTAGTAAGTGTCCCACCTTGCATGCAATAAAAACCTATAACCCCCACCAGGAACTCATTCTCCACCTGGTTTGGGTCCAGCAGTACAAATTTGTTCTCATGCTGATGTCATCTTACTCTACGGCCCAAAGCCTTGGTACATCTTTTTTGGGGGTTGTTTGGGTTTGATTGTGGTTTTTTTCTCCTTAAAGTTTTAATGTCAGGGGACTTTTTTTAATATATCTCTTTCACTGATGGAAGAAATGAGCTCCTTATTTATTTTTATGAGAATGTATGTAGCTTTCTAATCTTCAGTTTTTTAGCTGTGACTAGTACCTTTGTATATAAAGCAGCACAGCACTCCCCTCCTTCTACCTTTCTTAATGGAAAAGTAAATGCTTATTCTTTCCTTCTACCTGATGCATGCCTTCAAAATACTATAAAGATATGAACCCGATGGAGTTTCTAAATTATAAAGCAGGAGTTCTTTTATATTACCGTGAATAACAACTGGAAATCTAGTTCTTTATAATAAGTTATTTATTCTCCATTTTGAGGTTTTATCCACACCCCAGGAGGTGGCCATGTATATTTCAACAGGTGCTGCATCCAGATTGCTATGATACTCTCAAACCATATTAGATTGTATCCAGTGGAAAGAAATGAATTTGAGAGCAAGACTTACAGGCTGATGAAAAACGAAAATCTTTTCTCTTGTTGAATGCAAAATTTTCTATTAGGTTCATAGCTGTTATCAGCATCAGCCTCATGTAAATACATATTTATGATCTAACACACAGTGCTGACAGTATGTCTGGGAGAACAAGTATCTATGTTGTGTACTCTGCCCAGAAAATTACAGAAGCTTTCCAAATCTTCTGAAAAATGTAACAATAGAATTCAAAAGGGACTAACGCTGTGGGCAGGAGGAGACATTGCAGTAGGATCTCCACACATCATGGTTATTTGCTTGCTTTTAAGGAAAGGCAAGCACACCTGTTTCTGATTCATGACAAGAAGTCAGGAGAGATAGACATGGAAAAGAAATAGAGTATGATCCTAAGGGGAGAAAGGGCATTTGGTGTTGGTGGAATTTTTGTTTCTCTATAATAAGCAGTCCTCGATTTCCAGTAAATGCAATCCCTCTAAACCATAGCATTGTATTAAGAAAGAGGAAGTAAGTTATTTTGAAACAGCCTCTAATGAGATGTGTGTTAAAATTTCTGTGTATGGCTCATACAACCCACCTTACCAAAGTACACAAACACTTCATAATCTTCAATGCTCTTTTCCTTTAAACCTGAGAAAAGCTTTTGTCCTCATCACTGCAGATGAAGCAGGGACAGAAGAGGCTATTTCCACACAGTCACTTCAGGTGGGTGTCTGATGCTTCCTACCCTGTGTCCACCATCCATGCTTCTCTTGAAGTCCCAGTTCTCTTCTTCTCCTGAAGTACTCCCTTTCTGATATAGCCATAACATGGCCTGCAGAAGAGAACCACTTAGAAGACAAGTCTTTTTTCAATAAAGCCTCAGCCCAGTACCTTTAAAATTCTATCCAGGAAGGATGTAGGAAGTCTACTTCTGAGCGTGCTGAAGTTTGTTGCAGTAGATATGTGGAAAGAACTATTGCAAAATGATACAGCTGGGACCTTTCAGGCCTCCTACCAACACAGTAAGATTTTCTTATTTTATAGTTAGCTGCTTTTTATACGTATGTATATCCACATACATATGAAATACGAGATATGTAATCTAATTTTGATTTTAGTTTGATAAGTGCAGATGGCTCTATTTCACAACAGCTAAGATAACAAGAATGATAATAGCAAAAGCCTTACGTCTGTCTGTTTGACAGAGTAGAGGAGCCACTGTTTCTAGAGACCATTTTCTCCAACTGCCTACCTCTTCCCCAACAAATTCCTCAAGCTGTATTGGACAGTTGGGGCAGACTTCAAGATTAATAATCTGAATATGCACCTGTAAGCAGATGCCCATAGATAATAGGCCAACCTTTATAATCAGATGAAAGGTAATCAATGCAGTCAGTGCAGCCTACAGAGCAATTCAGATTGCCAGCAGCTAGAAGAATGATTCAGTTGTCCATGCAGTAGTTCAGTGACATCTGAAATGGTCTAGGGTATTATACCTGCATAGGAAGGTTATGAGACTGCTTTGGCTCCTGTGCCAATTCAATGATGATATATTATATCTTTATAGCTTTGATGCCTGTTCAGCTGCCTAAGCATAAGTGTCTGGTGTCATCTCAGGTGTGGTGGGCTACCTTGAACTCCTCTTTCCTGTCACCAGTTTTATGATGTGAGGGTCCTGACCAACTTAGATGTGGTATCTGGGATTGCAAGGAGCTGTCTGAGAAATCTCTGCTATAAGGAGCAGCAGCAGCAGCTCCCCACCCTTTTGGGAGCTGCTTTTAAGTAGTCCCTGCTTGACCTGTGTTGACCTATATGGCCACAGAATCACAGAATCACACAGAATGTTAGGAGTTGTAAGGAACCTTGAAAGATCATCTAGCCCAACCTCCCTGCCAGAGCAGGACAACCTAGAGCAGGTCACACAGGAATGTATGCAGTCGGGGTTTGAATGTCTCCCGAGAAGGAGACTCCACAGCCTCTCTGGGCAGCCTGGCCCAGTGCTCTGTTACTCTCACAGTGAAAAAGTTCTTCCTTATGTTCACCCAGAACCTCCGACGTTCCAGGTTGCAACCTCCCCTTAGTGCTATCACTGGACATCACTGAGAAGATCCTGTCTCCATCCTCCTGACCCTCACCCTTTACATATTTATAAACATTAATGAGGTCACCCCTCATTCTCCTGTTCTCCAAGCTGAAGGGACCCAGCTCCCCCAGCCTCTCCTCATAAGGAAGATGTTCAACTCCCTTACCAGGAGCAATTCCTTGATCAGGAGCAGCCATGCCTCTGACTGGCCATGTAGTCTGTTGATTCAGCCCTTGCCCCTGTCCTGGGTCTACCTCATCACTGTGGTCTCATCTGGCAATCTGGGGTCCTGACTAACCCTGGTTAACATTGCTGGACCTGTTAGGCTCACCTTGCTGGGATACCATGGGGCTGCCCCTTTGCTGGTGAAGTCTTTGCCCTACTTGCCTCTCTGTCATCCATTATCCCAGATCCCCCTCACTTGTGGGACAGCGTCAAGCCTTGCTGCTCCCTAGTTCATATGGTGCATTGAATCCCTGGAACATAGAACCATAGAATGGTTTGTGTTGGAAGGGACCTTAAGGATCTTCTTGTTCCAACTCCACTGCTATGGGCATGGACAGCTTCTACTACACCAGATTGCTCAAAACCCCATCTGGCTTTGAACACTTCCAGCAAGAGGGCAGCCACAACTTCTCTGAGCAACCTGGGCCAGTGTCTCCCCACTCTCACAGTAGAGAATTTCCTCCTGATATCCAATCTGTATCTCCCCTCTTTCACTTTGAAACCATTTCCTCTTGTCCTGTCATTCCATGCCCTAGTAAAAAGTCCCTCTCCAGCTTTCCTGTACTCCCTTCAGATACTGGATGGTGCTCTAAGGTGTCCTCTGATCCTTCTCTTTGCCAGACTAAACAACCCCAACTCTCTCACCCTGTCTTTGTAAGGGAAGTGCTTCAGCGCTCTAATCATCTTTGTGGCTCTCCTCAGCTAACATCTCAGGTAACACTATGTTTAATCAATGGAGTTAGACCTCAGCCTACTTTAGGATGTACTAAATCACTCTCTAGGTGCTATTATTTGTAATGCATTGAAGAGAAATCTATATGCCCTTCCAAATCTGCAGTTGGAGATATTAAGCCCTAGGGTATCTCAAATGGAAGTGCAGACTGGCTATGGGCAACTGAAAGAACCTATTGTGCCAAATGACCAGGAGGAGCTGAAGTTCACAGAATCACAGAATTCTAGGGGTTGGAAGGGACCTTGAAGGATCATCTAGTCCAACCCCCCTGCCAGAGCAGGGTCACCTAGAGTACATCACACAGGAA
>VZRW01011303.1:37208-54911 GCA_013398125.1 Aegotheles bennettii | reverse complement strand
TGTCCACCAGGACCCCCAGGTCCCTTTCTCCTACACTGCTCTCCAGCAGGTCAGCCCCCAGCCTGTACTGGTGCATGGGGTTGTTCTTCCCCAGATGCAAAACTCTGCACTTGCCCTTGTTGAATTTCATTAAGTTTCTCCCCGCCCAACTCTCCAGCCTATCAAGGTCTCTTTGAATGGCAGCACAACCTTCTGGTGTGTCAGCCACTCCTCCCAGTTTAGTGTCATCAGCAAACTTGCTGAGGATACATTCTGTACCCTCATCCAGGTCATTGATGAAGATATTGAACAACACCGGTCCCAGTACCAACCCCTGAGGCACTCCACTAGTCACAGACTTAGTTATTCCAGGTTGTCTCTAAAGGTGGGCAGGCAAGATCAAATGTAGGGAATGACTGAAAGGTGACAAACAGCAGAATCTTAGGAATTCACTCTCAGGGTAAACTGAATGAAAATTAATGTTTTTGAGAGGCTTTTAAAATTAATTACAATCTTTCATTATTTTGCAACAAAACTAGGAGATATCCTGAAACTTTACATAAATTATAGGCAATGGGTCAAGAAATCTTTTTCCTTACTCATCTGAAATGTGCAAGATAATAAAACATAGGATTAATGTGTCTTAATGAAACGTTAGACATACATATTTATGCATAGATTTTAGCATAATGATATACAAAAAAAATTTTTCAGTGAAATAATAATAAAAAAATCAGCTAATATTTGCACTGTTTTTCTTTTCATTTCTCATTTTTTTTTTCTGAAACTTAGGGCACTTATCCAGCAATTAGTTATTCCTCATGCCTATTAATGACATTTGGGCTACTCATATGAAAAAAATTAAATTAATACCTAAGTGCTCTTCAGGACTGAGTCTTCTATAGCCAGAAAGCCAATATGCATGAATATTTGTTTTGGTTCTGAGCATCTGCTCTACCTGGCCACAGCACCACCCATAGTATTTGTGGGAAAGGGTTTTCTTTTGCTAAAACACTTGAGAAAACGTAGCAATTTTTGAAGGGCTGAGAATCCATTTGGGGTTTGACAACTGAACAGGTTTCCTAAATATCTCTTAAATGACCATAGACATTAAGCCTGTCTGGTTAAGAACAGTGTGTTTGGGGCAGCTTGAAACCTGGGGCAAGCATGTTGAGGCAGTAATGTACATATGCCTTACTGTTCTTTGCAGCCTCCCCAAGCATTAATCCAAAAGAGGTTGAAGGGAAGGTATAAATCATGCCTGGAGATTCCTGAATACCAACCTTATAGGAAAGTGGCAAAGTGTTAATGTGGAAATCCCACTGTCCTTTGTAGATTCTGAAACCCATCACTACTCTCTTCTCTTTCCCTACTAGGATTTGTGTAGATCTCCAAAATGCTGTTCTGTTAAGGGTCCTAAAAACATGTTTTCTAGCTAGGTCTGTCTCATAAAGCAGCAAATGGAGAAGAAAGAAAGCAGAGGATGTGAATTGGAGGTGGGCATTAGAGACAAACAATGCAGTGGACAGGTTAAAATCAAAGCCAAATCCAGTTAGGGCTTGGCAATTCCCCATTCTTCCTGTATGTATATA
The DNA here is from genome assembly GCA_013398125.1 of Aegotheles bennettii. Lineage (NCBI taxonomy): Eukaryota > Metazoa > Chordata > Aves > Caprimulgiformes > Aegothelidae > Aegotheles > Aegotheles bennettii. The sequence goes on along the minus strand of VZRW01011303.1, from coordinate 53,340 downwards.
TCCAGATCCACATGCAAAGAAAGATAATCACATAGAAAGGTATCTGCTATTCATCAGTGGTTACTTTTTGTTGACCTAACTAAATTTTTAAAAAAGTTCAAGCCATCCAGTCAGGAAGCAGTGTCAAGTGACATAAGTGCCCTTCAAATGCTGTGAGAAAATAATTAATTGCAAATAATGAAGGAGCTAAATCAGCTACCTCCATTTTGGGGAATTTTTTTCACAGAAAAGACTTAGAGAATATTTGCCAGTAATGCATGTGTTTGTAGTAATCTGGGCTCATTTGCCTGTTGTTAGGAACAATGCTTGTGAAACATGAGAGTCGTTAAATTCTAAGGGTGTTGTTCTAAGCTTGTAGGCAAAGCTGTTTCCCACACACTCTGCAAGGTCATAAAGTTGCAAAAGACTGTTCATCTCTAGTCTGACCTCCATCACACAAACAGACCATAGAATTTTATTCAGCCATTTCTGCTTTTAGTCCATAACTTCACAAGTAAGTTTGGTATAGTGACCTCTTGTTAACTTTAGGTTGACCACAGAGGTCAATAAGCTGCCTGAGGCTGAGGAAGATCTGTCAGGGTGGAACTACTTAGAGGCACGGATTAAATGTACTTATTCTCCTTTTCAGCAAGGGAATGGTTAGACTGAGGTCTATTCCAGCTGCTGCCTTCTTTAATGTAGAGCCATGGTTATAATTTATTATAAAGAAACATATCAAATCTCAACACTTCATTTCAAGACCAGGAATGAGACCAGATCTTTGCTTGGATTCCATTTATTTTAATGAAGTATTGAGGTTTCTGAGTATCAAATCTGCCTGAACTACTTCTGGTGTAACCCAGAAGAGATGACAAGGAAAGAGGTGTAATGGCAAGTAACAGAGAGCAAGAGTTTGATGGAAACAGAACACATATGTAAGGATGAATATAGTCTGGCTGTGCTTTGGTTGGGTGATCACAAGCTGGGTGTGCCTGGGAGCTGGTACTGTACCTGAACTTGTATATCCTTGGAGTTTTAGGGTCAGATCTGTGCTGCAGAAACAAGACCGGGTACATGGCTTTCACATGGGGGTTATCTTTCAGATACCTTTCAGATATCTTTCAGATCTTTCACAGACCCAAATTCTGTTCTATAAAACTCCTTTAGTTCCTTATATTTAACTGATGCTACTACTTTAGATTTACCATGCTGTAATTTAGTCTAAATTAAATATCTGATCAAAAGTCTGTGTTTAGAGAAAGAAAACGCTGACATTTGTCTCTAAGCCTGTACCACTCTATTTAACTGTGCAAAGTTTTATCCAGGCATGTTTGACATTATGCAGGAATTTCAGCTATTAGCACTGTGGCGTTAGGATAAATCTTAAAGAAGGAAGCATGGGGCTTTTTTCTGCTTGCTCACCACAGTTCATAGGCATCTCCTGACACATGAGCAAGTGTACCTTGAAGTTAATAACAATGAGAGGATTGTGACCTGAATCTCTAGGTTTCTCAGGTGAATGATTTACCAGATGAGTCCAAGAGATAATTCTGAAAACCAGTGAAAGGTTTTCCAGAAGCGTTGCTTTGCATCTTATCCAAAGCTCATTTCACAAGGCAGGAAAGTACAGTGATAGACTTAGCTGTGCTGTTACACTAAGGCTGTCAGGGTTTAAGCATCACTATAACATATCATGAGGAATGCTGTACCACTTGCATTGGAAATGTGTCACAGCTCTTTCTTTCTTTCTGTTTTTTTTTTTTTTCTCTTGAGCTGCAGAAGACAGAGGCACTTGTAAGCCATGAAGCACAAAAGGCAAAACAAAAGCATTTTTATTACTATAATTGAGAATTCGGAAGAGGGGTGTTAAGTGCTTGTACCTGATTGTACTGCAATTACCCTGTTTAATCCAGCAACAGGCTCCTTTCAAGCCTCATCACTATACCTGTGTAGAAGAATCTCATTTCACAACTTATGAAAGACTTGTCACTTTGGATATTAAGCACAATAAAGCTTCTAATTTCCTCTGTCTCAATTTTCCATACATCTGGGATCATTACAAAAATAAAGATAGACAATGCAGAATGTGGCCTCATTAGTGAGATTGTACCAAGAATGAATGGGACTCAATGTCTGCAGTATTTACAAACAAGTAAGACACTAGTTATTAGTGTCTGATTGCTTACCTTACCTTCATTGCTCATATGTTCTTTGCTACTGTTGTAAGCAATGTCTTCATTGTCTTGAATGTGTTCCTCTTTTTAAAACACAGGCAGAGGTGCTGCTGTCCCTGTTTTATAGATGGAGAAATGAAAGAAAGATATATCTGGTCTTTGAGGGTATTACTTTCTACTTAACTCTCAGCAGGAACAAGACACCCATGTTGCTCTGGGGACTTAAGCAACTTGTCCAAGTTCATGTGCAAACTGAACAGGATGATGGGACCTGAGTTCCAAGCAAGTCCATTAATGACTGATCTGATCCTCCAAGGTATTACTTATACAAGCTCTGATTTTGTTTTCACTCTCTGCCTGTACAACACAGCCCTCCTTACTCCCTCTGTATTACAACTATTTAGGAGTACCTGAAATGATCTGTCCTTTCATCCCTTGCTTCTGCATGTGAAGAATATAAGTATGTCTATGTTTCATGGTTCCCCTGATGGCCTAGTCATGTGTTAGCACCCTCTTCCCCTGTGCTGTGCGATGGCCTCACCCATCTCTCAAGAGCTGCTATAAAGGACTCTGGAATACCTTGCTATTTGTATCATGATGCAGGCCGCTGTCTCTTTTTTATAATGGTTCAAATTATTTTGACCTCTCAAGATCATGGAGCAACTTGAGGTATACATAGGGTTTTCTGCTACTCCACTTGTGTGATTTAAACCTTTCCTCTCTGCCTGTGCTCAGTTCTTGTTAGATAATGCTCTATTTGAGCCTGATGAGATAAACTGTGGTGTTCCTCAGCACTCTATGCTGGCTCCTATCCTCTTTAGCATTTATGTGTTGGCATCCCACTTCACGCTGTTATAAAAGTTTGATACAACCTAAGTGCTTCTCCCAGCTCAGAAGGCAGTTAGGTCCTTTATGGTTTTGTTATGCTAGCATATCCAGGCAGTGCCATCTTTACACCTCTTCAATGTGTGCTGGACATTTGAGGCTGCACATTTAAAAACTGGCTCAAGCTCAGCTTCCATAAAAATGAGGATTCTGTTAATTGGCAAACAAACAGACAAACTCCCAACCTGTTGGTTATTTCTGCATTTTAGTGGTAACTCAGTTAATCACTTTAATGATAATATAAAATCTTGCATTTTTATAATGTCTTGTTTCCCAAAGGATACTAAAGCACTTTGCAAACTCTGTTTAGTCTAATCTATGTCTTCCCCCAGTGCTGAACTGCAGATTCCTTTAGAGTGGAAAGAAGTGGCTGTCTAGGAACACAGAACAATGTTACTGAGGAATTTTAGATGGAAACTCTATACAGGCAGAAAGAATTATCATATACTCATTGCTATTTTTGATGGGAAGTGGGGTGCAAAGCCTCCCAGAGAAAGAGCTGATATTCGGTCACTATTGATGCTAATAACCCACTTATTGCTGCAGGAGTAAGAAAGAGGACAGGGTAGCCTGGGAGGAGGAGAGATTGCAGGGAGGCAAAGCTGATATCCTGATACAATGGGAAGTAGGAGCTCATCCTGCAAAGCGTGAAACATAGCCAGTTTTCTGAAGGGATGCTTGGTTACAGTAAGTTGCACTGGACTAGAGTAATTGGAAATAATTAATTGAGACATTCATCCTCCAGCTCACAAGCAAAGTCCATTTTTGTTCAAATTGACTCCAACCCAGTAATTTCCCTCTTTCCTGAGGGACATGTAATCTGCTGTCATTTTATCTTCTTGTCTCTGATCTTGTCCACTGCTGGATACTAACCATACTCAGATTGTATCACTACTATCAATACTCACTACTCACTACTATCAATATGCTGTATTTTTACAAATAAGACCCATATTTCAGAATTTGGGTAAACAATAATCTGTGTTCATAGCCAAATAATAAAGGCACAACATGGCTGGATTGAATTTCACTCTGTAGTTTGTAAACAGTTTATTTCCCACTACAGTTCCTTGGAGCTCAAATAAGTTGATTATTACACATTAGCTCTTAATATCTGTGGTTTATGCTTGCTGTATAAAAGGGGTTAATACATCAGTGAATGATGTTCCAAACATATCTTTAGAATGTCATTTAATGTAGCTGTAGTTCTCTGCTCAAGAAAGTTTCAACAAACAAGACAGGTAATCACTATTCATCTTAACTATTGTAATAACACATCCAATATTCAGGAATAATTTGACTGCTCTGTCCTGTATATATTTTATTACTGACAGTGACACAAATGTTTAAAGTTTTGTGAGTAATTAATGCTTTTAGCAATAACTTCAGTATGCCGGGTGCTGGGAAGGGAATTTATGACACTGAATTTTCAATAATTTTTAACTTCTGGGATATTCTATTTCAGGTTTTTTTTTTTACCACAGAATATCTTTTAGACTTCCCTAAAAACTACCTTCTTCAGGTTGGCATTAAGGAAAAGTCTGTGGTCTGAGCCCTAGAAATCCCTTTGCATCTTTCATTGAGCCACAAATTGTGCAATGAGAAACTCTAATGTAGCAACAGGAGGTGCTGATGGTTCCCTCCCTATCCAGGTCCAGAGTCCATGAAGATGTGGGGTTGCTAAGCAGGTTACAAGGATCCCTGGAGAGTCCAGACAGTCATGTGACTATTTAGATTGCATCTGAAATCATTGATATCCCCATTTATCTCCCTTCGCTCCAGGTGGTATAAATGCAACAAGATGCCATCTTTGCTCTTTGTCTATCATCAGATCTCATATCATACAGTCTGCAGGTCTGCAGCCCACCCTACATCCACATTGCATTTTAGTGACAATTAATCTAATTTTATCTTTTCAGACACACTCTCAGTTCCTTCTTTGATGCTCTCTGTTGACTGTGTATGCTGGTAAACACACCTAGTATTTACCCAGCTACCTGGAAGCCAGGTAACACTGAACTTTCTAACCACCCAAAATAAAGTTGCTGTGTCCAAACAATCTGCCAGGAGCGGTTCCTGGATCATGCTAATACCTTCACTGTGCCTAGGAGTTAGTCCAAGACAAAACCATGCCAGCAATTAATGTAACAATTTAAAGAATAGATTTAGTATCATACAGAATTATTGTAGACATAGTCACAAAGTGCGTAGAGAAAATGATTTAGATTTATTAATATAAATCACTCCATTGCCTCAAACACAGTTTATAACAAGGAAGTTGGATCAGAGTAATCTCTGTACTGTGAAGGAGGTGAAATATGTGGGAAGCAAAACTGAGTTACCTAAGTATAGTTTCATTCAAAATATGATATTAGCAGACCAGGAAAAATGTACAGAGGGCAGTGGGAAATGTCAAGGACATGTGGCCATACAAGTAAGAGTTTGGGTAAAATTAATTTCTAATACAGACTGAGCCAAACTGAAGGGATTATCAGTGAAATTAGTTTTTGGAAAGAGGGGTTATTTCGTATTAAAGTCTTGTTTTATCTGAAATGCTGAGTTTCGTGAGATGCCATAGATAAATGCTTTCAGTCTGGACATGTCCTTCAGTGCTGGTTAATAGCCCCACAGGAGGAGAAAGTAAAGTATCAACACAGAGCAGAAAATGCCACTCATTAGTTTGTAATTAATGACAAGTGAGATAGGACAGCAAATGGAAGTGTAGGAGTGCTCAAGGGAATTCTTCTACGTCTCTTCTGAAAATATCATTTAAGTCTTTATGTTTCTGCATTATAGCGAAGCAATTGTATTGGTTAAATCACCAGGTTTACCGTGATGTTGATGATTCATCATTGGCCATATTGAAAGAATGACCAGAAACCTCAATTAAAATTTGTTCTCAGTGTGTGTGGTCTTGTGTGTAGCAAAAGGCAGGGTCAGCAGAAGGGGAAGAGAAAGCATTTATTTCCCAATTTTGCAGATGCACAGGGGACTAATGTGGTTTTCCCAAGGTCAGGCTGGATGTCTGTGGAAGTGTTTGAGAGAGACTTTCTCTCTGGGGACAAATTCAGTGCCTTACCTGTAAGACCATCCTTCTTTCCTACAGTAATGGTTATACACCATAACCTGTGTTTTCAGTGTCACACTAAGAATCACCGACCCGGTTAAGTGAAAAGAAAAAAAAGGTGCCTCAGAATGATTGAAGCTGAGCATTATCTTTGTCTCGATCAAGGACGAAATGTAAATCTTCACTGAAGGTGTGAATTCATAGCAACAAACACTCACGGTGAGAAAAGCATTCAGGAGATAAATGGAATTTATCTGACAGTGTAAGTTCAAACTAAAATATAAAGTAATGCAGTGAACAATGTTTAACAAGATTTCAGTGACTCCTGGTGCCTTTATAATCTGCCTAGTCTTTTGAAAATGTTTTCTTTATAAATGTTTATCCCAGCTGTCTAGTGAGATTAAGAGTTTTTCTCCTTGAGTGCCATGTTCGCCAACAGTCTGGGGTTTATTTGCATCAGCAGTTCTTCTGGCATCAAAGGTGTGGTCATTGCTCCAAGCTGTCATCTTCAACATGTCATCCAGCTACTTCCAACAGGAACAGCCATGACTTATCTCTTCATTTTGGGAGAGCTAAATCTTAATCCCCATGAAAGCACACAGGTAGTCAATGATCAGTCAGGTCTGTTGCCCTTTACAGTTTGCTCACACACTGTACTTGAATGGAGTTGGTTGCCTGGCATGAGGTGCCCTAATGCCATCTGAGATGCCCTACCACATCTACAGCTACTGCACAGGCTGGCAGATGTGATGCAATCTACAGGAATCCTGTGTTGTTCTGGAGTGGCAGGTGGACTCCGGAGTGGGCATTTGACTGTGCCTGAAACAGGATAAGATGTTTATGTTTGAGTGGCTCAGGGGCTAGGCATTTAAATGTCTTTTTAGACCTCACTGACTGCTCTCAGTAGCAGCTTTATTCAGTTACCTAACCAGGACATATAATAACATTTTGAGAGATCATAGTGTGTCCTGCTTGGTTTCCATCTGCTGCTTCTGAAAAATGGGACTCTTGTAGGTCATGTGCAAAGCAGAATCAATTATGAAATTTCATTTTTACAAACTGCTGTGGTGGGACTCCAAAGTGGGACTTAAACATGGAATTCCAACACCTGCACAGGACACTGGAATTGAACAAGTATCTCCAAAATTCAGCCTCAGCTTATTCTCTATTTTCCTCCCCTAGTGTGGCTGGAAAGCTATTATTCAAGAATAAAATACTGTACACTAGAGTTGCATATTATCACTGGAAGATCATAGACTCATAGAATGGTCTGGATCAGAAGGGAGCTTTTAAAAATCATCTAGTCCACTCTGTCATGGGCAGGGTCATCTTTTATTAGATCAGGTTGCTCAAAACCCCATGTAACCTGACCTTGAACACTACCAGGCATGGGGCATCCACAACTTCTCTGGGTGACTTGTTCCAGTGTCTCACCACCCTCATCATAAATAATTTCTTTGTTATATCCAATATATATGGATCTCTTTCTGAAGTATATCCTTGGTTCAGGAATGAATTCTTTCCTTGGGCGCTGGACTTGCAGGTTAAAATGCTGTACAGTATCTTAAGTGGGATGTTGGACTAGATTATTGTAATCATCTTCTCTAATTTTAATAGTTCATCAAGGGTAGAATTGATACTAATACAGAGGGTTTTAGCATTGCAGGTTGAAAGTTACAATGTAAATGCCAAACGGAATCGTCAGCATTTTAATCGTGTGCTTATTTGAAGACAGACACTGTTAAATATCAAGGAAAGTTGTTGCCAAGGTGGACAGGAAGACTACTCATAAATATTGGAGCTAAAAATGAATTTTAGCTCTCAACAATAGTTAAAGACTTTTTGATAATGCCAACAACTTGGTACCTTGGAGCATAAATTGATTTATAACCCAAATAAGAAGGGAATTTGTTGGGGCAGATTGTTGTATCAAAACTATTAAAAGATTTATTCTTCCTCCCAAGCAGGTGATGCTGTTTATTGTTAATGGGAATCCAGGATTAGATGGTTCTCTGACTAGACCAGGAGAGCAATTCTTCTATCAAATATCCAAGATGGAGAAATTTTCCTTAGGCTTTGTACAGAATTCACTCCTGTGTCTGAGTAAGGTTTAAGTTGAAAATACGCTTTTTCTATGCTATGAGTTAGAAATTGGCTGATATCTTCAGAAACAAGCGACTGTTTTATTAATAAATTCTACCTTGCCATTGGCATTTGCAGGGTTAATGTTTTCTGAATACTCCACCTGGTAAATTACTGCTCCTACACTCAGTTCAAACTCAATTTCATTCCTTCAAGGTTTCAGTAATCATATTGTTAAGCAATAGCTGAGCTGAAGTTTCCTTTGAATCTGAAATTGTATAATTGAACTTTTGAACTGAAGTCCACCCATCACTTTCTAGCCACACTCCTTGGTGACAGAAATATTTTTCTTTAGTTTGATGATAACTGATTACTAAATCCTTGTTTTTTTCGTTACTTTTAATGCACCACACTGTATATTTGTTTGTGATTTTACCTCAGTCAAGAAAATCTATTATCATTGGTACTATTCCTTGCATTTATAACCCACCTTTCACTGCAGGCTTTTTAAGCACCACAGAAGCATTAAGCTCCATAAGAGGTCTGTAAGGAAGATAAAGAATTTTAAGGTCTGGGGCAGAGACTAATTTTCCATATCTTACCAAAGCACAATGGGATGCTGAGCTGGTAGACCTCTAGGCACTATTGCTATATAAGAAACAATAATGTGCCAACGTATTATTCATGAAGAAACTGAGGTACCAAGCCACCACAGAAATTTTCAAAATCTGGACCTTCACAAACTCTAAAGATTAAATACAACACATCTAAGGACACGTAGTATTTCACATGTACAGGTACACTTTCATTAGCACAGTAGCAGAGTATATTCAGAAGGGACTCTATTAGCCTGAGACATTATTCTACTTTTAAACATCTTTGCAATAGTTTTGTATCCATTTAATTCATCGGTGTCCCTTGCGTGTCATTAGGAAGATCAGATACCCTTGGAAACCAAATAATCCACATTGTATTAAAACCCACCCTCTGGTTTCCAGTCGCGTTAGACACTGTACATAAGAAGAGATGTTTTTCTATCTAGATAGGCCAACAGGAGGTTTATTTACACATGTGGGTTCAGATCTGCAGGCAGGGAGAAGAGAGAAGGTTGCCTGAATCACAGTCCAGAGTCCAGTCTGGTCCATGCAATTGGTCTCACAGGCCAATATCAGAGAAGCTTCCTCATGTTGCTTAGCAAATGCATTTCATTCTTAAGGTAGAAGAGACACACAGATCATTGGGATTTTGGGGTTAGGATCCAGGTGTAGTCTCTGGCTGAGGAGCTCAGTGCTAATGAATAATGTACTTTTTTGTTGGTTACAAAATCTTTTGAGTTTATTTGTTTCAAACACTTTTCAAAAAAAAAATATTCAGCTGTCACATCGTTTGCTTGTTTTTTCTCCTGGATTATACCTGACCACAGAAGGTAGCCGAAAAACGATGATGCTTTCAGCTGCTGCTCAGGGTGTTTTTTTAACACTGCCTGAGTACCATACATCCAAAAATGGTTCTTTACAACACAGCAATTATTAAAATGCCTCATGAACAATGGTTTTACATATACATAAAGGACCATGATCACATTGGCCAGGTCACCTGAGAAGTTAAGGAAGCTACTAGTTACAGGTCGGATAGATGACTGTGGAAGTAACCCACTTGTATTTGTAACTGTATTCACAGAGGTCTTAGCTATAGATAGGCAGTAATGGAACATCAGGGTGAAGGAAGCCACAAGCCTCTTCAGAGGGAAAAGGCATAAAAAGGTGTTGGGTCATATACGTGATGCTGCAAGTTAAGCTGACAATGCTTCCTCTAGTTTGTTATTTGGATCTACAGCTGTCTTAAGTCAACATCTTTAGATGATACAGTCATCCTAGACTATGTGAGACTCAATGAGAAGGGTGAAATTTAACCAGCCTTCACTGAATTAGTCACTGGTTTGATAATGATAACTAATAGATGGGAATCTTCTTTTGCTTCTTGAAATTTACTCGAGCCAGACGGAGACCATGGAATCATTTAAATGAAGAGAAACTCTGCTGATTTCCTGATGAGGCTGGCTTTGAATTTATACAGGTGTGCTTAAAATTGTTATCTGGCTTCCTGCTGGCTTTTTGGAACATGAGGTCATAAGAGTTGAAAACCAACCAACCAATCAAATCAGGAGCAAAACCAAAAAAACCCCACTACCTAAGGAATGCATCAGGTCAGACTTTATTAGCATTTTTAGGCCTCTGACTAATTATCAGGTAGTATTTTCAAACATGATCTCTTAAGGACATGGAATAACCTGTAAAAGGCCATCGTAGGGACTTAATTTAGTTTCTCAAGTCATTCAACAAGTCTCCCAGGGCTTTCTGTATGGTCAGTGGAGAGGAACACACTGCAGAGCATGACTGAACACATTCTCAGTCTCTCCTGGGAGAGGGACATTCTAAGTCTTTGATCTCTGTGCCATTTGTTTGTGCGTAGCACAATAAAAACAAAGCTTCATTCCACTTGAGTCCTTACATACTTCTGTAGAGGAAGGAGTAGCTAATCCAAATGATCCAGTACAAACTGTGTGTGCACTCACATTAAAATATTTGGATGTGAAAATATTCTGAGGTATCTTACTAGGGTTTCATAAATGTGCTTTGTTGTCTGTACAGAGCACAGCCTTTGGGAGATACTGCTCCATTGAAGCATCTTTCTCACAATCCAACAGCTTAAAAAAAATCCTCCTATCCTTTCTCATTATTATTAAATAACACACTTTCCTCCCTTGATCAGGGAATAGCCCTCTACATCTGACCCTATCACCTTTCCAACTTGAAGGGCAGAACGGCAAGTTAACCATCTGTACTGGGAATTTTTCTTGCAAGTCATTGTGTCCATATTCTGTTCTTTTATGAATATAAATGCCACAGAATATCTGGGTCAATGATGTCTAAAGTTCTTTTTCTTGGATCTTTAATTGACTAAACTTAAAACAGGCCCTTTTGTGAACTTCCTTGAGCTGTATTGACAGTAATTTCTTTTAAAGAATATGTCATGGAATCTTGCTTTTGGGAGTGAAATCATCCTATGTCTTATATGTTTCTCAAACTCTTTTACTGGAATGGGGCATGAAATCCACTCACACTGCTCAGTATTCAAATGTTTGGATCTGTTCCTCCTTGTTCTTTCTTCTCTGTATTTTTTAACTTTTGTAAGAAGAACAATTTTATGCCCTCTCTCTGGTGCCATTTGAATTTACTTGTGGACTGCTAGGATCTCACAGAAATTTACAATACTAATTAATCAACTCTCACATTTCCCTTGGGTTGTATGTAAAGATTATTATCCCCATCTGATGGGGGTCACCATTGCTCTCCTCTTATTCAACCTTGTGTAAATCAGCAGAACCTCCACTAAAATCAATAATGTTATCCTGCAGTAGAATTGATATGAGTCAGAGAGGAATCCGGTCCAGGCAATGTACAGCCTGAGCTTAACTGTACTTAGATATGTGTTTCCTTCCATGGGACTTTGAGACATGAGCAGAGGTGACGGTTTCATGGGGGATGTCTTGGAGGTGGGATCTACTAAAGTTTGGAGGAGCCTATACGACGGGGGCCTGAGGGACTGCCAGCTCCTGAATCATTCCTGGTGAATGGAGACATGCTCACAGTGATACTTAGCAGAAGGATGCTTCAACCAACCCTCTGCATAGAACTTGCAAGCTCTCAAAAGGAGCCAGGAGCTGGGATAGGAGACCCGCTGAATACAGAGAGACAGAAGTGAAGCTGGCAGAGGGATTTTGTAGAAGTCTGGTCCCCTTCCAAGATTTCAGTGCTGTGCCTGCAGATGAGATCTGAGTGTGATCAGCCGGTGCCTACCCACACTGATGGTATGATTCACAGCCAGTGCAAATACAGCTTTGAGAACAGATGCCATCCTTACAATTCATAACAAAGTGCTTTGGCAGGCTTTGTCCTGGGGTGAGAAGCATCTTCTCTGTGCTTGCAAGAAACAGCAGTGTTGGCAGAGCATATTTCTAAAGGCTTTGTTAGTTCAGGAACAGACTGGTCAGTACTTTTTAGGTCTAAACCCAAAATAACTTCTCCTAGGTCAGACAGCAGAACAAGAAATAAATACCAGCTCCCATATGTCTGCTCTTACTTTTGAGTTCATTCCCCAACTAAGTCTTTCATTTAATGGACTTGGTCTTGAACTGTGCATGGTGGTGGTTTGTTTCTAACCTATCTGTAGCAGCTGTATTTATGGTGGCTCCACAGGCACCTCTTGATCTGTGTCTCCCAGTGGAATTGTCTATCAGCACTTTTCTGGGGACTTTTGATTTAGAATATGCATTATGAACTTTGGGTGCACTCTTTGGACAATGACTTGTTTATGGTGCTCACATCATTCTTAGTTCAGAGTGTTTATTAGCCCAAGACTCACTGTCACTATATTACTTTGGAATAATATAGAACTTTATCTTCTGTGTCCTTTGATTTTTCTAGCCATGTCAGAGACATACAAACTCCCTAAGTTTTAACAATTGCCTCATTAAGACATTTCACACTTTTCTTCACTAAATCTGGCAAGTACAATAAAGCAGTTCCTGCAATTTACATGCTGGACATGCAATAACAATGAAAATGATGATATTAGGTTAAGAATTGGAATAAATTTCTTGAAATTAAAAAAAAAGTTCCTCAAGAAAAGTAATAGGAACCACTTAAAAACAAACAAACAAACAAACAAACAAACAGCCCCAAATGTGGAGCAGCATCAGTAGGGAACACTAGTGAGGTGTTTCCTGCACATCCCCATTTAGTGTAAAAGGTCATGGTTTGACAGGGCTTTGCTCAGTAGGACCCACTGTAAGGTAAAAGGTGATGTTTTGGGTAAATTATTCAGCTGATGAGGCTGTTGGGTGCTATATTAATAGTACATCCTGTGGTTCACAAAAAGGTAGGCCAATACTATGTACTAGGAGATGACATAACAGAATTGTTATATAATTGAAAATATTTATGATATTTACAAAATATGACAAAATCAAGAGAAGTTTTTACCACGTATATTAAGCTGCCTGGCAAAAGGAATGGCACTGCTAAAGCTGTAGCTAAATTAGCCTCTACTTTGAAAGAAAACAAGCAAGAAGAGAAGACTGGAACACCTCAGGGTGCTTCTACCACCACCCTGCCCAAGTGCTGGCAGCTTCACTTACTGAGAACAAGGAAAGGCCAATTTCCAGTATTAAAGTGCTGGCCATCAGTCATGCATATTTGTTAGAAAAGAATGTAAATGTTTGGGGCTGTATTCCCATTAGATAACAACCAAAGGACCTGTCTGGAAATAAAGAGCAGAAGGAAGAGAGATGAAGCAAGGAATCTTGCAATAAGTTGAAAACTCAAGGGAAGGTGTGAGCTGGGACACAGGGATAGCTTGGAAGGAAACAATTTCTTTTCATAATTGTGCTTCCAAACTTGCTGAGAGTTTTATGTTCTGCTTTCTGAGAATACTTAATGACTACATCTATACTAGTTATCCCAAAAGTGCCAGAGCCTCAAGGCTAACTGTCCCTTGAGACCTACTGGCAAAGTTTGGCCACTTCCATACTGTTCCTGCCCTCTGGAAACTCTTGTCCCCAAAACAGGAAGGATGTCTCCACGGAGCCTGAGTTGTTTGGGGAGCAGTAGCTGAGCATGCCAGGCATCTCACAATTTTACAACGCAGCTACAAGCTGTAGGTCCCATGCACGGCTAATTTGCAAGGTGTAACAGTTATCTCACTCAAATATTTGCTTTGTACTGGAAAAGTAAATCCAAGTGGATAGGGGTGTCTTCCTTGAAGTGCTAAATTAAAATATACAGTGGTGTTTGAGCAACTTTTGAGACATCTGAAGCCCATGATGACTTTAAGAGATGCAGGAATAAGATTGGTGAGGCCAATTCTGCCAAACACTGCCTTGCAATAGATTTCTCATTATCAAACCAGGGACAACCTTAGAGGAAACCAGTTGAGGTTTCAGGTAACCAGAAGCTATTACAAGGTTCTAGGTGAACCCCAAATTTGTGCATGTGAAGGAGCAAAAAGGAACACAGAAAGGATAATAGTGAAGAGCCAGAGTCACTCTGGGAAATATTTGCACCAAGGACCTGCAAAACAGAAAATTTAAAAGAGAAATTGGTGTTGTGGGCAGAATCTAGAGAAGTCTTTGTAACTGTGAGCAGCAGAGTTTTTCAGGGAAATGGGATGTTGTGTGCTAGCTCTGGAAAAAAAAACAAAAAAAGACCCAAAATACAAGTGCTTAAGTGGTAGGTGATTCACCACCATTTTTCTTCTCAAGGGATCAGCCCACACGCCCTGAAATGTGAACTGCTTGGATACAAAATAATATTCTCTGTTCCCTTGACGCAAAACCTTGACAGAATCTGGTTCCTTCTGCTCCTGGCATGATTGAAAAGAGAACTGAACAAAACAGTGTGGCAACAGATAATTAATGATATCCCAGGTCTTGGCAATTTAATTTTTTTTTGCTGGGCTTAGAGAACATCACCTCTTGCATCATCCTCACAGAAAATATGAATGCTGCACTCTCTAACATTCCCCCAAGTTTTATCTCGTGTGATACAATCCCATTCTCAGGAAAACCTGAGAATCTGACCTTTACCAAACAGTGAATGCTGGATGTGGATGGAGAAGCAAAACTTTGTGTCTTTACAGCAAACTTCCCCACTGGTTCCAGAGCTGAGTGTTTTGCAGATTTTGTCAGTGGAGAGATGGATCGGAGAAGAGAGGAGATGCACAACTGCATGTTTGATACATGACATAGGTGCATATACCTGTTTAAGTTAAATTTATGCCCTTTTAATATTTGCCTGATGCATTAAATCTGCACCTCTTTGCAAATGCAGTGGACAGGCCACAAACAGAGCTGTTGGCCTAGTGACATGAACATGCGGAAACTTCAGACACTGCTCTCAATTCTACCACCCAAGGATCTTCTTGTCTGCTCCAGATACTGCTCTTCCAGCAGATTCCAAGCCTATGAGGATCGAAATCTCAATTCAACACTTTATGGTGTCTTTTACACTGTTGCATAGTGTGTTCAGTATGGGTGAAAACTGCTACGTTTGCTCATTTTAAATTAATTTTCACATATGTAAATGAGCACACTTGGGAGAAACCTGGACAGTGGAAAATTGAGCCTCAACACTGTATGTCATAATGCAGATTTAGTAATAATAATAGCAGAAGAATTGATTAACTTACGTTGAAAGATTTGGTGGTTTATGTATGTGCAGAGATTTAAGGATATAAATGGTGAACATTGATGTTATTTAACAATGAATTCCAACAGGTTTAATAAAACATTTGCTTGTCAGTTTATGACAAAATTGCTTTTAATAATGTGCAGTGAAAAGCCTTGAATTTCAGGGATATATAATATTTTACTGTTACTACATTTGGAAAACTCAATACAAACTTGTCTTAAAAATCACAACATTTCCAAATGATAGAAGAAATCATGAGAAAGACACCAAGAGAGGAAGCTCTGGACAAGCTGTGTAAGATGAACTGGCTGGGCACATTACTTTGCCTTTGCTTTCTGTGAGTACAGGTGTACAAGGAAATACGTCCATTTTTAGATACATTCAGTATGTAATAAAAAATAATTTGGTTTTGAGTTACCTGAATGAAAAAATGCATCTTTCCCTATTAAAGGCCAAATATATTTTTCTACTGTAGTGTAACTCAAATACAAATAATCTGCCTGCCTGCCCCCAAGTATTTCACCTTTGTGCTCTGTCAAAACAATGAGAAAATGGGGCCCCATAAGAATGCTTTTAAAAAAAAGGTGAGGTGGGTGCCCTAGAGGCAGAGGATATAAGGAAGGCAGAGGTGCTGAATGCTTTCTTTGCCTCTGTCTTTACTCCTGCAGGCTTTCCCCAGGAGCCCCTGATCCCTA
>VZRW01011303.1:0-36003 GCA_013398125.1 Aegotheles bennettii | reverse complement strand
ATTCTGTGATTCTGTGAAAAAGTTATGAAGGAGAAAAATAGAGGTCTGCAGAGGATTAACTGTATGGTTTGGGCATTGGTGTGAGAACTGGGAAATTTGTCTTCTGTTCTGAGCTCTGCCACCTCAGGCAAGTGAATTAGTCACTCTTTGCCTCAGTTCTCCATCCTCGGGACAACTCTTTGCTCGCCCTATGGATATCTTNATTCTGTGATTCTGTGAAAAAGTTATGAAGGAGAAAAATAGAGGTCTGCAGAGGATTAACTGTATGGTTTGGGCATTGGTGTGAGAACTGGGAAATTTGTCTTCTGTTCTGAGCTCTGCCACCTCAGGCAAGTGAATTAGTCTCTCTTTGCCTCAGTTCTCCATCCTCGGGACAACTCTTTGCTCGCCCTATGGATATCTTCTCTATTTAGGCCAGGTGTTTCTTTTTACGATATGTTTGTATACTCAGGAGTTATGGCTTTCTTCTGGGTGCTACTTTAATATATCTGGGTGCTGCTTTAACATACCTAGAATTTTTAATAGTTATGATTATAGCAATAAAGGAGGAAATCTACTGCAAACACTCATTCAGGGCTGCCACGCATGGTACTGGCAGAGGAAAACCCCACCTGAAGGTAACTGGGAATTCATGATAGCCTCCAGTTTTGTTGACACGTCAAGAAAGTTTACTGCAAGCTTCTGAAATGTAGGGTTTAAAACTTTTTAAACCAGGTGTATGCAATTTTTGCAGACTTGCACTTTTGCAGACGTTGCAAGCCTTGCAGCTCTTTATGGATTGCAGTGGAATCAGATGTACTCTGTAAAGAGCTCCACACCTGCATAAAAGGACTAAGAAAAGGCAAGATCTTTCTGACAGTTTTACTCTGGGAAGAATTCCAAGAATGGTTAGCATGGCTTTTGGATATATTTTTCCTCTGACACCCAGAGAGTATTAAGGGACAAAGATAACCAAGGAGAAAGGCTTTATTCAATAATGGCCACAGGTTTTACCTCAAGAGTTCAATGCTGCAAAATAATTTGACATTACAATGGAAATAACACTTTTTGAAAAAACAGCAACGAAGTTTGTTTTGATCGTACAATAGCTCTTTGTAATTCTCTGACAAAAAAAGTAACCTAACTTTTCCATGCCTCATTGTGCTTTATAAAAAATAAATCAATAAAAATTGAGTAATTTATCGAAAAGATAATTAAAATATTCTTTAATAAAGCACAAGTTTAGTCTTGAAATGAATGGAGAGGATTCACTTGATTTCAGTGATATTGAACTTAATTATAAGAGAATTTGTAAGGTGTCTAAAAGGTGAATATATCCATTTTATTGCTTAACATGAAGTTGTGGGGAAAATATCCTTTATGAGACACAATTTAGTTTATTGTAAAAGCTGAATGTTCACTTTAACATATAAAAGGTGTGCCATCTTTTAAAGTATTTCCACTAGATCTCCTTTGTCAAAGCAGCCATAAGCTATCTGCCCAAGTTGCTCATACTCATCCTTATTCCACCTGTGGTCTTTCTAATAGCATAGTTATTTCTAAAACCATTTTGAATTAGCCCTTCATGCTGCTCTTATCCTCTACTTCATGAATTTTCCAGTATACTCATCCTTTTTCCCATTACCTTCCTCACAGTACTGGAATCTCCACAGAAACATACCCTGAACTAGCAAATAACCCACTTTCAAACTCTTTAAAATAGTCTGTTCTGTGATGCCCTCAAAAAAGGGGGTGATGGTTTGGCTATGTGTTCACTAACTCCACTCACATTCATACTGACCAACTTTTATCTCATCATTTCCCTCTGTCCTTCCATCAGAATATACCCATCTGCTGTCTTCCACTTTATATTCTAATTATAACTTCTTTAACATAAGAACTATTGCTTTCTTATTTCTTTTAAATTATCCGGTACAATTTTGTTCTTGTCTGTGACTGACTCTATTATTATGGAAAGAAAATACAGTTATTACGACAGTTTAAATTTAAAAATAAAATAATGGTTAAGTAAGTATCTATTTTGAGTGTGTTTCAACTCTGGCTTAGGATCAAACAGGTTATTACTACATGTGAACTTACTGTGAGGATATTGAAAAAGTCTCTAAAAATCTTCTATTTATAAGACTTGTAGTCTGATAGAAATTTCCAGGTAGTTTAGGTGACCTTACTAGTCTTGGAATGAGTCACTAACATTCCTAAACCAGCTTACATTACTTCTGTCTTTTCTCTCTAATTCTAATTCTCTCTAATTCTTTTCTCTCTAATTCTAATGATTAAGGGGTTGTTTGGAGATATTTTATTCTATTTTTTTTCCCACCAGCTGTTTTGCCTAAATATAAATACCTAATGTCATATGAGATGCCCAGTATATCAGTGTTTCTCTCCAGCTGATGGTCTGGAAGAGTGCAGGTCTCCCGTAAGTCTTAAGTACCTCACATAGCACACGGTGTCTCAGCATTTGAACCTTCCTCTTGGTGGCCCAGTGGCTGTGTTAGTAACTTGTGGTTGCAGTCATGTTCATGTTGTTTTATAAAATACCAGTCTTTGTGTTCTTCTGGCAGCGTCTGCACTTCATGCTATGAGGGGAAGCCATAAAATCTTCCTTTATGATTGCCAGTGTTCAAGAAGTGCTTGGACAATGCTCTTAGATATATGGTTTAACTTTTTGGTTCCCCTTGGGGAGTCAGGAATTGGACTTGATGATCTGTATGGGTCCCTTCCAACTCAGGATATTCCATGATTCTATGATTATTTATTACTAGCTTTCTGCTCCCGTCATTTCTGTTTCCTAAGGAGAAAACCTACTGACCAGGCAGGTACCACCTGGTTACACATTCTCTCACATGCTTTTGAGACCATTATCAAAAATCCATGTAGGGTGTACATTCCAGTGTCTACAAATGCTTTGCATATTCCCCTATGACTTCAGTTTTCAAAAAATTATGTTCTCCTAACCATGTGGTGTGAGAAGCTCCATTCTGAGCAGCTGTGATAGGGCTCTCAGCTGGCTGTCGTAAGCCAGTTGTTTCCAGCAGCTTGGGAGAACTGCCATCAGAGTTCCTGAGAAATTTTGCTCATTTTCCATACGAGAATTCTGCCACCCATCTCAAACACAGGTTTGTGCTTTTTCCTCATATCTTCAAAACCAGGTAGTTTATTTTCTTTGAAATATTTAGTCAAGGGACATTGTTTCCTAAACACAAGAACTTCAGTACTTTTCTACTCCTTTTCTGTGTTAGCCTGGCAGCATCTGCTTCTGCAAGCAGACCTCGGTGTACAGTGAGCTGCTTCCTTGCCAGCCTGTCTAATTTCCTACAGAGTGGTGTCCATGGTATCGGAAGTGGAAACCAGGACAGGGATAGTATTTTTATTAACTCAGATGGAGGGGTTATTTCCATAAATTTTGGAATTTGGCAAATAGAGGCGAATTGGAGCCCACATTTCTTGAAAAGCTGGTTTTCAGCTCATTTTTCATGTTACTTATAATAATGCCTGCTGTTCCTATAACATCTATGATTGATCAAGCTGCTAACTATTTTATGAACATTAAACCTCTCAGAAACCAAATGGGATTATATACTGTTTTATTTATAGGAAATTCATGGTAAAAATATAGGCAACTGAACCAAGACCGCATGGGAAATAAATGACAGAACTAAGACAATTGTTGAAATCTGCTTTTATCATTTCTGGATTAAGGTCTTTTTTCCCTTCCTTTCTTAATAGCTATTTCTTGGTTCTTGATCATCAGTGCTTCAGGATTTGGTCCTAATAAGTGAAGCTCGAGAGGGTGTTTAAAATTTAATCTCAACCTAATTTGCTCATTTTCAATTTAAAATTTATTTGGTTCATGATTCTTATTGGATGAACAGACAATTAGACATACTGTATCTAAGGAAAAGCAGGACTACAGAGTCTGTATGTAGCCAGAGTGCCCGATGCCTCTAAAAAAAATGAAAGTTTTTTTTTGGGAGGGCTTTGGCTTTTATGCTTCTTAGCATGGAGTGTGTGATCTAAGCAACTGCCTCATGGTGTCCCTCTGAGAGAACTAGCAAAGTTCAACTATATATAGCCTGAAATAAAACAGACCTTTACTAACTGTCATTTACAGTAAATGGACTTTCATAAGCACAGGGATATGAAAGAAGATCCATTTTGAAACACTTCTACTTATTATTTTCAACATAATAAATAAACCTTTAAAGATATATGTACATTTCATTTGAATTCTTAGGAATAAATCTCAGGGCTAAACTCTATTCTTGTCTTTGCTTGGTCTTCCTATAATTTTTACAATAATGCTATTAAAGCAACATAAAACATCCCATGAATGACCCTCAAAACACTTTTGTGTTTTGTGAATTTGTGTAATTCTCCTATGCCAAGCCAGAACTTGATAAGGCACTTGAGAAACTTGAACAGTGAATCTTTATTGTCCAGGCTCAATTCTCCCCTGCCGAGTCCTCTGAGAATTTACAGCCTTTTGAAGAGATGTCAGGGTGGGTGTGAAATACTGACATTTAGTTTATTCATCTTTTTAATCCAATTTGTTGTCATTTTATCTGGCTGCAAATACACTGACAAGTTACATAACAAAAGAGAACCGGAACCATAAACACTTTTTTAAAAATCAACCTAGTCACAGGATTATCACATTTTGAAAAAAAAAAAAAGACAGTTTACCTATCCCAAATTTGGCAACACCATGACAGAAAAATGGTGAATAACTGACCTGAGCGTTAGCTTGAAAGAAGGCCTGGGAAATAGATTGCATTAGATCAATATAATTGAGAGTTTACTGAAGGGGAAATATGGCTGGGAGCAGTTTGGCTCTGGCTGGGTCTGCACTGCAAACACTAAGCAGTGTGACCTTTTGTTACGGGTCTGCCTGACAATTTATGACATTGAAATCAAAATGGGGAGCAGGAAGAGACAGTAGACCAGACTCCTAGATTAGAAAAGATCCTTGGACTGCAGAAAGAATATTACATTGGCACAAAATTCTCTGGGTTTGAAGAGGAGGTGACAGGTATAGGAGTCTGCATAACACGTGCTGTGGGGCGTGGGTGTGTGTGTGACCTGTTTTGAGGTATTATCATTTTAAAGAAAGGGACAATATTTTTGTAGTCTGAGGTCCTTCTGGCACTTAATTCAATCTGAAACTGCTTTTTAGACACGCTTTTTGCCTGAGAGTTGAAATTTCCAATTTATTTTATTTAGTTTATGTAAATTATGAACATTACTTTTAAGACACATACATTGATGTTTATGAGAGCGCCAAGATTTTTCTCTCATAAACCAGCCAAAAATGACTTATATAAATTCTATGCTGTAGATTGGCTATTACAATTGCAAGATCAAAATTATTCTTGGAGGTGATAGCTAACACAGCAACCAAAGGCCTTTTTCTGTTCTGTCTTTTTTTTTCCCTTACCAATTGTAATACTTAATAGAGGAAGTCAACATGTTACTACCACTGCAGAAAATGGATTACTGAAAAAATTCACAGCTTTGGTATGTTCAGGGACTTGAGCTTAGAAGCATGAGTTCTTGTAGTTTTTCTTTGAGCTTTTTTTTTTTTAATTTAAATAAAACTCTTCAAACTCCTACAATACCATGTAATTGTAAAATAGAGTCTGATCCTGCAGAACATTTCTGATAGAATTAATTTCTTCTGAGTTTAGCTGTCCAGTGAGTCATCTACAGTCAACAGAAATACAGGTGGGTGGTTCACTTCAGAAGATAGATGTCTAGGATAAACAATTCTGGAGACACTTTGGGATGCATCTGACCTATGTGTGTTTATCTCCCAAGGAAGCTGGAGGATGGAGGGGAAAATTCCCAAGTTTCAGTGAGAACGTGGCTGTGGCCAGTGGCCAACCCTGACACTGAAGAAGCTGTAGGTCCTAGAGTTTACATATAGCTGCTGTCTCTCCAATATCTATAGAAGGAATATAAACATAGTCTCCTGAGAGACTGAATGTCTGAATGCTGAAGCTGGCTTTGATGGCTTTGATGGCCATGTTTTGTTAACCTGCATCGCCAGCAGGGTGTAAGTGCTGATTCTTTCCCTACTCT
Organism: Aegotheles bennettii; assembly: GCA_013398125.1. Classification (NCBI taxonomy): domain Eukaryota; kingdom Metazoa; phylum Chordata; class Aves; order Caprimulgiformes; family Aegothelidae; genus Aegotheles; species Aegotheles bennettii. The sequence continues at coordinate 29,925 of VZRW01011303.1, read as the reverse complement.
GGTGACTCTTACCTTGCAGTTTATTGCATGTTGCTAGTTCAATGCAGGGAAGCTCCACATGAAGTAATATGGGACCTTCTCAACAAATGACCGTGTATGCACAACTTCATCCTATATGACAGGAGCATATTTGTGTTTATGTCTGCCCATTCTATGTGTTCCATACATTGTATATATGTGTAGGGGCAAGCAAATCTGCCCTTGGCAAACAGATGACAGATATACTGGGCAAAGATTTGTTTGCCTTCAAACATACCTTCAGGGAAAGGGAAATATGTAGGCTTTACAAGTCTGCATATGAATCTGAGGAATTTCTTGGGTTAAGCATGGAAAATCCAAAAATATCCACTGGGAGGGGGCCAAATATCTACAGCTTTGCCAGCATGCTCAGGGGAGCCTAATTAATGGAAACTGAATGGCCAAGGGCTTTGGGGAAACCTATAGGGAAATACAAGTACTGTGGCAAAGAACTAGCCTTACTTTTAGTCTTTCTCCCTTCCCATTAACAGCACTTTCCTTCATAGATGCCGAATGGTAATTTTATAACCCCAGAGTATCTGGAGATCAGTCTGACTGTTGGATTGTGGAGTAGATCACCAGAGTTCTGGTAAAAAAATCCTCTGTATTAACCTCTTACCTAAGTGTTTTACCTGTCTGGATTTACCACTATAAGACAATACACCTATGAAGCTATTAAAGCCTTATTTGGTCCTACCTTCATGTCAACACAGACCAAAAAGATTTACCCGTACCTCAGCCTACTCCATCCTCATTGTTTCTCCTGATGAAAACAAAAAGGATTCAGCTTTTTCTTTGCAAAAAAGATTTCAGCATGCCTCTAGCTGTAGCTCTGAGAGTTTCCTCAAACTGCCATGATGCCTTTCACAATATAAGTTAAGGAAAAAATGTAAATATCCCCAGGAGATGTTTTTTTCTTTCTCCTTCAAGTAGGCACAGGGCTAAGCTTGCTTTGTGCAAATGACATTGCAAAACAGTTTGTACTTCATAAAACTAATAGTTAATGCAGATGCCAGTGATGGGAGACTGCTTTTGCAAACACAACTTCAAACCTTGCATCCTGCTGAACACAGGCTTTAATAATAGAGTGCTTGGATGGCCATCTGTCTGTCAAATCTCTCTTGTGCATGCTGTAATAAACTCATTCTCTTTGGTGACACGTCAGGGAAGTTAAAGTTGTGCTCTGCATCTGTACCTGGCCCAAGCTGCAGTGGGACAGTTTCTTAAAAGAAGTACCAAGTCTCGAGCTGTGCTAGAAAGAAAGAAGGTTTCTTAAAATCCTGATGAAATTGAAAAAGGTGCCATACATTTTTTTCTGGAAGGATTAAAGCTGTAGCTTTACACAGTCTTCTTGCAATTTTATTTTTAGCTTTGGTCATAGTCCACTGGTCTGATTTTACTTGAATGTCCCAGTCAGTAAACAGGATGCTTGCAAAATTTGGCATCGGAGTTTAAGCTGGAATTTTTTTTCCAGGAGTTCTTACTTTCAACAGCTTGCTCAGACCACAGTCATATGAACTCTCCCTGTTATTCAGCTCCGGGGAAAAAATACCCAGGAATGTCTGCTTTTATTTCGGAGTGCAGAATTGTTTCATGTGGATTTAGCAGCAGTCCAAAGCAGCTGCTTTATGCAGTGCACAAATAAAACCTAGCTACCTTTTCTTTTCAGCTTTGTTACAGGCTACTTTAAAAACCAATTAGAATATATTTTTAAATGCACACCTGTTATTAACAAAACACACCCATAATCATCAACCAAAACCATCAGTGAGAATGGAGAGATAGTAGAGGGCTAAGGAGTCCCAGAATGAACCTGCTGAGATACAGAAATAGTTTCAGGCTTCCAGTTGCCCTCTCTTCTTATAAGGGTAAGTGGGGAGAAGACGCAGGTAGTAACCCTGGTCCAGCATCTCTCTACCAAGTGCTCTGCTCTTGAGCTAATATAAAAGGTGCTCTTACTGCCACCTGGGAATTCATCACACCCGTGTGCTTGCCAGTAAACTGGCATTGAGTCTGTTTCGAGCTGCTGGAGTTGCACAAAGCAGATTTAAGAGCCTGGTCAGTCAAAACCTTCCACCTGCAATTCTGGCAAGGCTGACACCTGGTGAATTCAGCATGGGCAGGACACTGTTCTAGTAACCTCTGCTTGGTAAAGGAACAGTGTAGGAAGAGGCTGCAGCACATACACTGCCTGAGCATCAGGCTCAGCCCTGTTTGGGAGAGGCTGTCTGCATCTGGAAAGGTGCCCTGTTGCTGTATTTTATGTTCAGTGCTGTAATGATGCACAGTCACTGCATCAATCATATGTTTTATATCAATGACCTTAATAAACAACTGCTGTACACATTGTGTCTCCCATAAATACATTTCTATAATTTTAGTGGAGACCTTCACACTTAAACGGTATAACATTTTTCAGTGAGCATAAACAACCAATGCATAGTGTGCATGTGCAATGAATACAAAGCTCAGTTTCACATGTGTAAAAAATTCCCCCCCCCCCCAAATTTAGTAATCCAAAACTCTCCAGATATAATAATCAGAATGCCAGTTCTGTTCCTTCCTGCCACATCCTCAAGTGCTTTCCTTGCTACATTTCCTCAGTATGTTGCATAGACATGACAGAAAATTGATCTAGGTAACCATTTATCGATTTACTTTCTGGTATGAAAAATTGTGAATTAACCCGAGCTGAACTAGTTCATCATTCCCTTCCTTCTTGCTCTGTCATTCCAGAGAGAGGAAAGCCCTCTCTTGGGAAAAGAGATCCCTAAATTACCATGATATGTCATTTATTTGTCATTCTTTATCCTGATTTTCTGTTATTTGTGTGAAAATGCTGACCAGTGTCAAGCCTGATTACGTGGTGGTGGGAATTTAAAAACAGATGAGACTCAATTAGAGTCTGAATGACAGAAAGGCTCCAGAGTGACTACAGCTCTTACTGCAGACATGGGAGAAGCCAGAAGTGTGAATGATGGAAAGGCTTTAGAGTGACTACAGTCCAGGCATGGGAAAAGCAGCACGGAAGAGTATATTCTATGCTCCAAAACAGGACAAAGATCTTAGTTGGAACATATAATTTATTGCACTTCAGGAGCTACAGCCATAAGACATGATTCCTTAAGGAATTAGGCTTTATTAGTTTTAGTGTTCATAATATTGATAAGTAACTTCAAAGATAATTGTTAATTATTAAATTAGATTAATAAATAATAAATAATCTCATGAAATGGTGTTTCTTGGAAGATGTAGATCCTGCAGTCTAAGGGAACTATTTGTCAAAGTCACACATATGGATAAAAATGGGCAAAACTTGAATTAAATTGGGTTTTAACCATTTTTTGAAATGACCCTTTAATTGGAAATAACATTTAGGCAATTAACCTAAGGAGCACAGAGGATTTAATTGATGTGAAACCCACATAACATTGAACTTTTTGGTACATTTTCGTCTGCTCTTTATGCTCCTGACTACAATCAACCTACATTAGAGTTGTCTACTACAGACTTCAGTAGTTCTGAGAATAGTTCAGACCTTGGCCATTTTAGGAAGACTCAAAGCAGCCAGGGAGGTGTGTTAAGAGACACTAGGAAGGTTCTTGTTGACACAGGACACCCCTCGGATGGTGCAGCTCTAGGCCACCTTGTAACCTCAATGGAGAGCCATGTGCTGCAAGACAAGGTGAAGCTTATACCTTTGATGCTTTGGATACTGTCACCTTAAAGACCTTTCACGTTGTTTAAAATGTACATCTGGTGCCCTTTCAGTAGATCTTGGGCTTGAGGGAGAGAAAAATACATGAGTCATTTTCTCCTTGGCTTTGTGGAGTGTAGGCAACTGCATCCTGCTCAAACCCACCATGTTACCCTTCAGTACTATGCTGGTAGGTATCCTAGACAGAATTTCCTCTCTGTGGTTCCCCCTGAAGAATAATGAGTTTCACAGATATGAAACCATAATGTATGAGTCTTTCTGTTTTATCACTATGGGTGCTTAAAATAAATCAATCTCTTAAAGGTAGAGGAAAACAAAAGCTTGATTCTCATCTGATGTAAATTGACACAACCCCTTGGAAATAAATGGAACTCTGTCAAGCTTACAAAAGGACAATATTGTCTAAGCTCTATGCATATTTCAATCTGCTTGCAAATGTACAAAGAAAGAGAAAAGAACACTTATGTATCCTTTAAAAGAAACACTATTTAAAAATATTAAAGGAATCTCATGAAACCATGGGAATTGTAAATCTAGGTTAGTTTATAATCACAAAATGTTAATTTTCTTAGAGTATTTGGGATTTTTTACTCTATTATTCTTTACATGACACATCATATAATTATGTATATTACAGTAATTATTGTTAGCTATTATGCTGTGCATAGTATTATAACTTCCAAAAGTAAGAGACTTGCAAGGAATGGATCTGGAAACAGAGGCACTGAGCTGACATAACCAGCCCAAGAACACAGAGCAGATCGTTGACAGAGCTGGGAGTAGGGAACTGTCTCCTGGCTGCTGGGCTACTGGTGCTTCATACAGAAGTGTTACTTCAATAATAATAAATAGAGGTGGGATATACACCTTTGGCTCTGGGAGAGGATTATTTTCCTTGAAAAGGTGAACATCACCTTTAGTACGGTAAATTTTTCAGGAGGCAAATGTATCTAATTAAGTGATTGTCAAGTGTATTTTAAGTTTAACAAAGCTAACATCAGATTTTATTTTCCTTTTACATTCTGTACAGTGGTTGTGTAAAATACATGATTTACTGTGGCTTTATTCAAACTTAATTAGTGTTAAAAGCAACTGTAACTTGAAAGTAAATAACTATACTACTGTGGGGATCCACATGGCAGCTCTGTTTTAAAAAAACATTTTTCTTTTGTAAAGAAAATGAATTGTGTAGAAAAGTTTTTGGCTCCTGAAATCATGTTTAAGATAAACTTTCAGTAGGCTTCTTAAAGGATTGAAACAGCTACTTTGTCAAGGGATTTTAGATCTTTCTTTCTTTATATCCATCGTGTGTTTCATCCCTATATATACACCAGATGTTGTCTGGTCCTTAGGGGTATATTACCTTATATGTAGGGCTGAATCCTAAGAAGGAAATAAAAGGATTTAAAATATTATTATATAGCAATAGCAAGATGTCTCTGGTGGATCAATGTGTTTGTTACCTAGAATACATAGTAGAGACCATTCATTCAAATTATCAATTTTATACCAACAAGGGAGATAGCCAAGGAGGTTTTACCACATTTTTTTTCTCCTAAAAATGAATTAATTATTTATTTATGGCATATTAGGAGTCCTTCTCCTTAGACTTCTAAAACTTGCATTCCCTAGTAAACGATAATTTCTAGGCTCTTATTAGCATTTTGATTATCTGTTCTTGCTTCAGACCCAGGACTGAATTTTCAGTCTAACATCTTTGGTGTTTAAAATCATTGAAGCATCAGCAAATTTGAATTTTTGTGGAAATGACAGGTTCCTTATGATTCCAAAAGGCCATTTATTTTCCAGATATACTGAGGAATGCAGAGAGTCGCTTATGGCTGAGGTAAAGTGTAGGCTGCAGAGCTATGTATACTTTACAGGCACTGATCCCACAAAAGTCAGGACCCTTGTGGTACCTTTCAGATTGTCATCTGCAGACATTGTATTTTTTAAATATTTAATGACACAGAGGTGCAGATGGCTTCTTTAATGAGTCTTGTGTTGATAGTGGCAATGAGATCTTGATAGCAGGATGTAGTTACTAATGTTTCTTTATTTTGTTTTGTTGGGATCTAGGGTGCTGGAAAATTATTCTGGTGTGAATATAATTTTTGCTGCTTTTGTTATTAAATGAGGACAGGGAATGTGTTCAGCTGAACCCAAACTCAGAACACGGTGCTTTAAATTGGACTGTCATATTTAAGAAAAATGGGAAGAGCTACATCTTAAATTAATGTATCTAATATTGAGGCTTAAGTATATTCATATGATTTCTCATTCCAGGATCAGGTTTCACTTTTGAGCTGTCCCTGTTGCATCTGATAAGGGATAGCTTTCTGCTTTGGGCTCTGCTTGTAAGTTATAGCTACTCTCTTCTTTGGAAAATGATGACAATATGGAAATTGATCAAACCCCAGTTTAGGTCAGAGCCATATATCTATAAAAAGGCCATAAAATTCACTCTTTGAGCTGGGCTGTGCTCATCTCCCTTAGTTTTCTACCTGCCTGTTCCTGTGAACAGACAAAAAATCTATACTAGTACATATACAGTGCATTACATGCACTTTCTTGATATAATTAGTTGAGTCTCTTTTGGCCTGAGACAACTTTTTCCCTTGAACAAAATTGATTTTTTAAGTTATCTGATTTGTATTTAATAGTGTATTCAAATCTCTTCCCCCAGAATCCATAGACCATCTTGCCTGACCTACATCAACAATGAATTTCTTAGAATATATTAATCAAATACAGTTTTCTTGAATTTTGTGCATTTTTCTCCTTCATTTCAAAAATGAATGACATTTGGTCTATTTTTCCATTCAGCGAAAAGTTGAGTTCTCAATTTCTCTGTTAGCTTAAAAACTGAAAGTGCAGCATAATAGCATTATATAGGGAGCAGTTCAATATGTATACACTGATGTGTAGCTTTTATGTATGTGTGTGTCATCACACCTGCAGTCTAATTATGGTGGTAAGAAAAGTGAAATCCATAGATGTTTTCTGGCAGAATTGAAGGTCATTGGTATAGTTGACAAAGACACTAATATTCCAAAATCCACAAGGGAATGTCCTCTGCCAGGATTCAACAACCACAGGCTCCTGCTGATGCTTCAAAAGATTTCTTTTGAAATTAAGTTTAATGCTTTTTTTCCCTCAGAAATAATACCCCCCCACACACACCCCCTCATTGCTCATGTAAATGCACAGGACTCAGATCCTCAGCTGCTGGAAAAGTGCCACTGGGTTCAGTGGAGCTGGGTGTGTATACATCATGTGGAAATCAGTCTCCGCAGTGGAGACAGTAACAGCAACTTACACATGAGCATTGCAGAAGGGTTTCTATTCCAGACCTCTGTTTTTGATGACTTTTTTGGATGACTTTTTCTCATGGTGTTTCCAATATGTGTTTGAGATTTCAGCTACTTGCCCTTAGCTGTCCAAAGCCTAGAAGTTGTATTTGCACACAAACAGCATTTACATGTAAACAGGAGTCAATTAGAATTAAAAATCCAGTTGTTGACCTAACAGAATGAAGCTCTTTAGTCTAGTAGTTTTGCCCTAAATGCTCAAGACTCTATTCCTCTCATCCTTACAGGTTATTTTGTCCAGCAATGTACTGGTTTTAGCTGGGATAAAGTTGAATTTCTTCATAGTAGCTCTTTGGCTATGTTTTGGATTTGTGATAAAAACAGTGTTGCTAATGTAGGGATGTCTTAGCTATTGCTGAGCATTGCTTACACAATGTTGAGGCTTTTTCTGCTCCTCACACCACCCCAACAATGAGTAGGCTGGGGGTGTAGAAGAAACTAGGAAGGGGCACAGCTGGGACAGCTGACCTCAACTGACCAAAGGGATATTCCACACCATAGGATGTTGAGACACTGGTAAGACACTGGTACATGTTGCTCAGAGAAGCTGTGGATACTCCCTCCCTGGAAGTGTTCAAGGCCAGATTGGATGGGGCTTGGAGCCACCTGATCTGGTGGTAGATGTCCCTGTCCCTGACAGGGAGGTTGGAACTAAATGATCTTTAAGGTCCCTTCCAACCAAAATTTTTCTATGATTCTATGATATTGTACTCTGGAATAAAAGTTGGTGTGTGGGTCAGTGTGTGTGTGAAGGTGGCCGGAGCTGCCATTGTTTGGGGAATGGCTGGTCATAAATTGGTTAGGTGGTGGTGAGCTGTTGGGTTGCATTTAGAGGACAATGGCATGTAGTGAACCAGCTATTTGAGAGCCTTTGATTAAACATGCAGCCACATACCAAAGGTCATCTTAAGGAGCAGGAAACAGGAAGAACATTGATTGTTTCCAGATCGGAACACCGGAAGGGACACCAGGAAGTGAGGTGGACCAGCTTCCGGATTACATGGAAGGGGCGTTACCAGGAAGTAAATTGACCAATGGGAGTGTTGCTAATTGGACCAACGGGAGTGTTGCTGAGGTGCATGATTGCCCTGTGCAAAAGGGACTTTAACCAATCAGAGAGCGTGGAATAGGCTCGTGGTCCAAATGTATATAGAGGGATAGTTAAGCAAAATAAAACGGCTTCTGCTTGATTCACATTGGATCGTGTGGAGTCCATCTTTGGTTCCCCTCAGTGAGCAATTCGGTTTTTTGTATTACTTGATTTTCTTGTTGTTTTTTTGTTTGTTTTGTTTCCTCATTTTTTTTAAAAATTATTATTAAACTGCCTTATCTCAACCCACAAGTTTTCTCAGTTTCACCCTTCTGATTGTCTCCTCCACCCCATATCCCCATTGGTTGGGGGAGTGAGGGAGTGGCTATGCGGTGGTTGACTGCCTAGTGGGGTTAAGCCACAATTTATGGGGTTAAGCAACAAATTTATTGCCTTCTTCCTTGTATTTCTCCAATGGATTAAGAGATTACAAACTTGGAGTCTTACTAAAGCATTTAAAAAATAAGTAGCTGAAAGCATGAGAAACCATTAGCCCCTCTACACGCATTCATATAAGCCTCCACACAAGTATTCTGAATTTCAGAAACACTGAGCTGTTGGTACCGTCATGAACTCGATGTTGTGTGGTTGGCCAAGTTGTATTGGCTTCAAAGTGGTACATACTCTCTGGTCTGCACTGTAGGAGATGTGGACTTCTGTGGAAGTGACACTGGAGAGGCAATCCCAAGAGAAGTTGAGTGCTTTCCATTAGTTTTCCATTAACTACTGGCATGTTCTTCAAAATGACTTAGAGAAAAGCAACTGACTGAGAGGAACATTGTTTACGTTTCTTCAAAGAGATTGCAGTTCTCCCTCTTTTCATCCTTGAAGCACAGAGAAGGCATCCTGGATGCAGGAAACTTCCTGCATCCACATTGTGCTCCTGTAAAACGGGACATAGAAAATGCTGTAGATCATCTGCGGGGGAAAGCTAAAGGCAAATGAAACTGACAACCTGATTCACTTAATATGCAAGGTAATTCAGCGGGTGTTGAATTCATTTGAATACATATGATGCAGTGTAGACACCTGCTGCAACTGCACCTTGCATCCTTGTTACATGAGTGATTTCTCCCAATAAGAACCAAGAACATGCTTCAAAACCTTCTGCTTTGAAGTAGCAGTGATATGAGGCTCCAATATGCAAGTATTGCTTGTTGAGGAAATATCTTAACATATTTAAAATGCTTTGATAAGTAAAGAGAAGCTTAGAGTGCTGGCATTGTCACCTGCAGGGCTGACATTTACATTTGACGTAATGGGTTTCCATCACTTGTCATGGGGTGCATGCTCAGGATTCAGGATTAGCTCAGTTACATTTGACTTCTTTGTATCAGACCAGGTTATCAAGCTGATTTCTCTTTCTTCTTGCTTTTTGTTTGTTTACTATTAGGTGGCATCAGAGAAGGCAAGTAACTTTGAGATGCCATTTGTATTGTTTCATTGTCATTCATTGTATTTGGGGTGGAGTTATGACATTTCTGTTTTACAGAGGTTCAGAGCAGACAACCTGAGCACCTCAGAGCATCCATCATTCATTAGATTAGACAGTGCAGGAAGTTGGTGGAGAAGAGCATTATGCAGCAATGTGTTGAGTCTGTATGTGGGGGCTTTGGTAGCCGATGGCTCCTGTGAGAAGGTGTGAGAAGCTCCCCTGGTTCCAAAAGCCAGACCTGCCTCTGGCCGAGGCTGAGCCCACCAGTGATGGTGGTAACACCTTTGTGATTAACATATTTAAGAAGTGGAAAGGGAAACTGCAAAAAGACCTGCAGGGCAGAGGAGAGGGGCATGTGAGAGCAATACCAGAGCAGACATACCAAGGCCAGTGTTGAAGGTGGGGAGGAGGTGCCGGAGCAGATTTTTCCCTGCAGCTTGTGGTGAGGTGGTAGGCTGTACCCCTGCAGCCCATGGAGGAGCACAGTGGAGAAGATGTGGACTTGCAGCCATGGAGGACTCCACGCCAGTGCAGGTGGCTGCACCCAAGTAAGGCTGTGACTCTGCAGGAAGTCCCTGCTGGAGCAGTCTATTCATGAAGGACTGCACCTCATGGGAGGGACTCATGTTGGGAGAGTTCATGAAGGACTCTCTCCCATGGGAGGGACTCCATGCTGGAGCAGGGCAAGAGTGTGAGGAGTCCTCCCCCTGAGGAAGAAGGAGCAGCAGAAAACAACTTTTGATAAACTGACCACAGCCTCCATTCCTCATCTGTCTGCGCCACTGAGGGGGAGGAGGTGGAGAAATCAGGAGCAAAGTAATTTGGGCACGGGAAGAAGGGAGGGGGTGGGTTAAGGTATTTTTCAATAACTGGTGTTGTTTTCTCTTTGCCTTGCTATGATTTGATTGGTGATAAACTAAATTTATTTTTTCCCCAAGTCAAATCTATTTTTCCTGTGACCAAAATGGGTGAGTGAATTCTCCCTGTCCTTGTATCAACCCACAAGCTTTTTGTTATATATTCTCTTCCCAACTCCAACTTGGGGGGAGAAATGAGAGGTTCTTTGTTGCCAGCTGTGCCTAAACCACGACAGACACATAGCCCTTCTTCATGAATTTTCAAGAAAAGAAGAGTGAGATACAAAGCAGGATATGCCAAGTATAATTGGTTCACTTTTCTTGGAAATGATACTGCCAAAAACACTCTTGCATTTTTAGACTTGAAGTTAGAGTATCTGAAAAATTTGGTCATCAGTGTAGGCTTTCTCTCAAAAAGGAAAATTTCACCCACCTTGTAGCATCTATCCAGTTTTGCTGCTGGAATGAAGTCTATGTATATTTAGATTCTTGAATAAATCTATTTTAAAAGAATTTTAGATGAAGTTTTTCTAAAACTTAACGCTTGATATGTGTCCAGATCTCTGATATCTAAATCAATAAAAAAAAATTATTCTAATATAGTTGTCTGAGATGGTTACAGTGAAGACAACTGTCTCTCATCATTGATTAATAGGGAGGCTGGAAAATTAGCTCGCTTAACTTCAGATATTTAAATCATGATTTTGACATTTAAATTTGGATATTTTATTCCCATTCAAAGCCAAGTTCAAATGTGCACACAGTAAACCATAGAAATCTCTTTTGTTTTATATGAAATTCTTCAACAATGAAAATATTGGGGTGGTGAAGATACATTTTATTCCTGTTGTTGCTGTTGTTGCTGGTAGATTCACTTAGCATTAAAAAACATACTTTTCTTACCAGTATTTATGGAAAAGACTGTGGTTTTATATCTATTTCAGACATAGACTGCATGGAAATATTCCACAATTATTGAAACTTTACTAGCTATCATTTCTCCTACAATTTCTTCTACAAGCTGGAAGGTGTTTCAAGAAGTCATAGAGGAGGGGAGAAACACTTAAGCATACAGTTTGTGGCTGTCAGGTTTATGTGAGAAATATATTTTTTGTTGTTCCTGTTACAAATAGGTAATAACAGGGAAATTTAGGGAGAGATTCAGTTTGAGTTCTTGATCCTTGCACAGGCAACCTTTCTGCCAAAATAGGAGTGTCAGCTGTCAGAGGACTTGGGAGGATGAGAAACAAAATAGTAAAAACAGCTGAGGATAATGAGAAAAACACATCTCTACAGCTGACCTCTGTTCTATCTTCCTTTCTTCCTTGGTTTGGGATGAGATAATGAGAAACCCATTCTTTGAAATGTGGACCCTCTGCTGCATAAAAAAAGGTGTCTTTGGAGGTAATCCTAAGGACTTGCGGCTCGTAGGATTGCTGTGTTCATCAAAGTATAACTGAGCCAACCAATGGGACTCAAAGCAAAATGGTTTTGTATATTCATCCAACTTTGCACACGCACCCTTGTTGCAACTGAAGTAAGAGCTGATGTCTTCTGGTGGATGAAGCGTGCAGCAGAGGTAGTGGGATTTAATGAGGGCAGACTGCAAATGGACAATGTTGTCCCATTTGTTTTTATTTCTGTTCATGGATTTTCCATTATTTTAATTATTCATAATTTATAATATGGGTGAATCAAAGGTCATGATCAGAACTGGAATCCTACTGTCTCTAGTGCTAATTAGATGTGCATGAGTGTTTGTGTGTGTATGTGGGCACATGCACATATGGAAGCATCCCTGGGTGGAGGAGCCTGGGTCTCAAAGACACAGGAGCAACTGAACAGTAAAGAAGCAGGGAAGTGATGTGGGAATTAATCATCAGGCACTGATTAACACACTTAGTTGTATCATGTTTGGTTGTTTGTATTGATATATCTACAACCAGCTGGTGATGTTTAAACATTTGTTTGGTATTTAAAAATGTTCCACAATGTTTTGCACAGACAAATGTTGATATCACTCACTCTGAGTGCATTCAGTAAAAAGGGAGTCTATGGTGACTGACCATAGAAGACCGTAGAAGACCAACTTTCAGTACCTAATCTGGGTGCAATGGATTTTGACCTGAATGTACAGACCTGTTACAGGTCCTGGATTGCCCAGAATTCACTCCACAGACTCACACCTGCACCTCTCTGCTGCTGCTGACAGCTGATGTTTTGAAGAGCTGCATTTGACCAGATGTCTCATGTAGGTTGGAGCTTATTTATTCTAAAAAAATTTCAAAGGTTTCCACAGTAAGGCTATGGGACACTGAGGATTTAAGCATGCTCAGTTCAAAAGCATTTAAGTCCCTTCCTAGTGTTCTAAGCACTAACTCTGGCTACTTGGTGCACATAGCAGTTATGGTTGTGTTACCTGTTAAAGAGACTAAATCAGACTTCTTTCCTACATTGAATGGTGTCATCCTGGCACCATCTATACTTTGAGGGGCACTGCTAACTCTTGCTTTCCTGATGGAAGAAGAATCTGAGAAACAGGAAGGGATTTTCTTCTTGGCCTGCCCTGGGGTATTACACTGGACAAGTGAAAGGTTGGTGCAGGTTGTTTTTACAGCCCTGGAAGGGATGTTGTCTGCTGGGATGTGTCTTTAATACAGATGTGCATTGTCATTGTACAGACAACAACGCAAGATAAGTCATAGAAGATGGACCTAGCAAGTCATAGAGGGCTGAAGTGCCAGCGGAGAGTCTGTGAACTTGAAACTGAGGGCTTAAAAATGGAGGCTTAAAGATATGTAAAGTGTTTTATTGCAATATACAGTATTACAGAGAGGCAAAAATTGTCCCAGAAACCAATGCATAGCATCACATATGTGCAGAGAAATACATCAGAAAAACTGATATGTTATTAAGTGAGATGTTATTGTTAGTATAACAATATCCTTCCTCTTCCTTTAGAGTGTCAAACCCAATTGCTTTTTCCCAGGACAGAATACCACTAAGTCAACCTGGGATGTCCCAGAGAATTGTTTTGCACCATCATACTAAGCCATGTCTCATTGTTTTTCTTCACTGAATTGTCACGTGGAGAGTTGAATCTGAATTCATTTGTCTTAGGTTAAGGACAGTTTCAGCTTTGGAGATTAATAAGGCTTTCTCCAAATTTATTGCAATGTATTTTCTGCAGTGCTAGTGCACTGACATTGGATCACATGGGCACAGTAATCTTTCACCTGTCTGAACAGTTGCAAAGCTGAATATCCTACTTTTCAGCTCTGTTTAGCGCATGTGGATAACACTAGCTGCTCCCTCTCCCCATACTTCAAGTCATTTTCAAATAGTGTTACACTCCACATTGACCACAGTATGGCAGATGGCATATATCCTCACCACTTAATAACATTGAGATCATGCTCAAACTATGGTTAGGAATCAGGCTACTTAAACCACTGCTTCTGAAGTGAACTTTTGCTGATGTTACATTGTTGTTTTTTTGGATGCATGGTGGCTGCATGAAGTCCTTGGTGGCATTATGTGCTTAAACAGGTGCACTTGAAAATCATTGACTTTTTGTGAGGCTTGGAGATTATGATCATGACGATGAGTAGGAGCTACCATGTGGGGCACATGGAATAAAGCTACAGTTGCTACTCTGAAGCAGGACCAAAAAGATGAATAAAATAATTCTTCTCTCTCAAATGGGCTGCAACCACGTTCAGAATAAATGCCAGAAACTGGATCTTGGTTAATGTTTGGAAACTGCATACATGTTTGGAGGGTGGTTTAAGCAGTTCTATTTTTGCTTTGAAAGGGGGCAAGAGCACTCTCTCCGTCCATTCTCAGTTGACAGGATCACAACTGTTAGGAGGGGCAATGAACGCTAAAGCTTAGTAGCTTATTGAGTTGTTCCAGTTATGTCACAAGCATATGGCAGAAAGCTGAACTGAAGTAATTTAGATGCCTTTGAAAACGTGTTATTGTGACTTCAGGTTTTAGGGCAGCTTTCCTGTGTTGAATCAGCCTTCAGAGACGAGAGGTACATTTCAGATAGATACTGATTTACAGTTTACCATTGGTAGGTTGTTATCTCCTCACCTTGTGGTACAATGTAGGGTACAAATGAGGAAGTTTGCTAGTAGTCAGCTATCAGCTGTGGATTACAGCAGCATTAGATCTCAACAAACAATATTTGCACGTAAGTAAATTCTACAGGTTTTTACAAAAATGGTGCTGTCAGCTGAAGACTCAGATAGCACTTTGTCTTATATTTGTGTGTGCTGTGTACTGCTGAGCTTTCCTTTCAAAAAAATCAGGTATGAAAAGTGTGTTGATTGCAGAAACAGCTGGATATTTCAGGTGGGCAGAAAACAGAGCTGCTCTATTCCCTTTAGGTGAATGTCAAAACTAGTGGGTCAACAGTGGGTGTGAACAGGGATAGGCAAACCCAACATCTCACTAAGTGAGGGATATTCATTCCTTGTTTAATTGAACCCATTGATTTCTCTACCTACAAGCCGATGGCTTTGAAGCTATTTTGTTTTCTTCGAAAATAGTAATCCTGGTGTTAATACAGCTGGTGGATCTTTATCATTGTTATATCATAGGTGTATTGTGTATTACCTTTCTAATCATAGGCAATATCTTACATGTGGCTGGACTTCACAATATCGTAAACAGTCTTTCTAACTATCCTCGTGTCACTGTTTTATTAGTAGTGACTGAGATATTAGAAAGCAAGAAGCTTACATATTTTTTGTGAGCAGTCATCCAAAATGGAGAGAAGAATGTTTTTCCAATGAATTAATTTCTCTTGCATTCCTATTAGGTACAGGCTGTTGGCTCTACTGTGTCTATAAAGGTGAGATACTTGAATGCCTCTGTGAAATACATTTTTATTCATATGAGCAAAAAGCACCTGATTTAGCTCTTGCTGACATTGGTTTAAATTAGAAGGATCTCTGTTAAAGTCATTAAAACCTATGACGATTTGGGTTAAAACCTAAAATATAATGAAACTAGGCTAAAGTCAAAATAGAACAGACTTATGTAATTGCAGATATAATTGTTCCACTGACTTTCCTAAGTCATGAAATATGCTGCTGTCTGAAGTTTTTCTATAGAAAGGTATCAACATCATATATTATCTGCAACACATTTATTTTTAGAGGGCCATAGCCTTTTTCATTTCCTTGACATAGTGGAAAATCTTGAAGTCTGGCTCAATCTGTCTTAAAAGCAGGGCACTGAGCCCAGTCCTAAACTCTTTCTCTTTTATTAGGCCAAATAATCTTCCTTCTCCTCTAAGTACAAATTTATTTATCTGGTTTTAAATCAATTTATCTGTCCATATACTAATAAAACCATCATCAGTGCAGAATTTCAGGGCTATGCTGAACATTTCTACTAGTCTGTAAAAGACAAAACCTTTAGAAGCCCCATTTACTGTAATTTCAGTGCTGTAACTGAACTACCTTCAGCTCCATGTTTTCTGCAGAAATCTGATCACATCTGCATAAGGGCAATTTAACAGGTACTCCCCTACTTATCTGACACTGTTAAACACTCAGCTTTGTTCTCTTTTAGTACTTTTCGACTTTGTGGCTATAATGGTAAATCATATTATATTTCACCTTCTCCTTTGGTGTAGCTTTCTGAAGGTTTGCATCATTCAGAGTTCCTTGTTTTGATCTTTTGTAATGCTGTGTGACTCAAGGGGAAAATGATAAACCAAGAGACTCTCTTTAAACTGTCCCACTGTTGAATTTCTGCCCATCTGCTCTGAAATACACAATAGTGATGAAAGCCACTTTGCCTAGCACTGCTGTACTTAAATTTTTTTTACTAATATATTTTATCTATAGCAAGATAACATTGAAGTAGATGGAGCAATAAATGTAGGGATAACATTAATTATTAATTATTTTTATTCTTGTGTAAAGCCACAGAAAGGAAATGCAGTGCTTTCTCACCATATAAAAGATGGAATCTTGCTTTTGTTGTGAGAAGTTGCAGACTCTGACCAATGTTCTCAGGGCTGTATGGATGTCTAGTGGTGTAGCCAAGGACTGGTGAGTGGGTTTTCAGCCATATTCCCTTATATTTTTGAAAATACCAGTATATTCTTATCTGTATTTTGAATAGATGATGTCCCTCTCCAAATAAAGCCCCAGGCACCTAATCCAGTATTCACTGAAGAAATCAGTGCAAAGATTGACCAAATGGGATTCAACTGCCTGAACACGTGTGGTTTTAGATGACCAAGAACATCTTATCTGGACTCTAGCTGTTTCTCTGCCAGGTTGGTCTTTAGTCCTGTGGCATTTCTGTCACTCTGCCAGAATCCCTGAGACACCCTAGGACATCTGTGATTAGGTGGTTAATTACTTACAGAGTTTGTTTTGAATTGCCCTGTGGCAATTTCTTAAAGCCAGGATCCGATTCTAGGGAGTTTGAGGAGTTTTTAACATTGACTTTCGTGAAGAAGAGATCCATAGTTGGGATGAAAAGCACAGTTCTGTATTCTTCAGAGTGACTATGGAGGTTAAGTGTGTGCATAGCTTTGTGGTCACAGTGACTACATACTGTACTCTGAATGAAAAATTTATACAGGTAGATATTGACATTTTTATCATAAATATGAGATAATATAAAGGGGAACTAAATTCTCCTCTTTAGACTGAAGAAAATGCCAGGCTACATGTATGTAGATCTGAGAGTAGATGTTGGCTCTGATGTGCTGTCCTCTGCTGCTGAGTAGAAAGTGATAACAGCCATATGACTCAGAATTTCAAGGCAGAGACTCATCTGCTACTAACCAGATCTCCACTCTAACATCACAGTACAGAACAGCCTCTTAAATGGAAAGGAAATCCCTCCTCTGGCATGAATGGCCTCTACAATTTAGACCCTTTATTTCAATACCATTCCCTGTAGGTTACTCTATATACAGGGTATAAAGGTCTTTTTGAAAGCTGTCTACAATCTGAGGAGCCATTTAGGGTTTGGTCCCAGGGGTCTGGAGGCTTTTCCAGCCTCAAATCGTTCATAACCTTGTTGCCTGTTCTAAGGTAAATCGTTGCTAACACTCTGTCCCGATGAGACAATGCAAATGTCGCCACCGGGCATCTGCCCCTTGCCTCAGGTAATTCAGTTTTGGATTGCCTGAAGTGCACACTTGTGAGTGTGAAGCATGAACTGCTATCCAGTGGTGGGTGGGTGTTTTCTTCACGTGCGCAGTGACGCTGTTGTTGGGTCCTGATGATGCTCAGAACTATAATTAAGTTATTCAAATGCAACTGTTCCAGGAAAACAACTCTTCAGAAATATCATAGAGTTCAAAGCTTATCCTGCCTGCCTTCTTTCTGCCAGGTACCAGCTCTGCATATTCTGCTCGGGTTTCCAGAACAAAGCTGATTTCTTTGTTTCTTGAGCAACATCAAAAGCAACAGCTCTGGAGGACACTATATAATAACACAATGAACTCAGTGCTGCCTTAAATGTTATGTCATTTATACCTGTGTGAAAAGTGGCTGCAAACTAGCTGTAAAAATCTCCTCTGACCTGTGCATATCAGTGGGGAATTCTGACTAGGGAGCTTTTTATACACAGTTTTCACAAAGTGGAGGAAAAGTGCAAGGCAGTTCTGTGTCTTACTTCTCTTCCTTCGTGGTGTTAGTTTTACATTTAAACATGCAACTCTATTGTCTTAAAGACATGAAGAACTCTGTAGACAAATATATTGATGATGCACGAGTACTAATTAGATTAATTCACATTCTTTTTAGCTGGCTGTGCAAAGCTAAAGGGAGTCAAAAGCAGCAACTTAGCTTTTGCCGACAAGTAAATGCATAATCCCTGAATGCACTGGGAAAGCTATTAATTGAGGAAGAAAGCAACATGTTTGCAGACTCCATTTTTACGCTTCAATTTGTTCTCCCTAGCAGGTCACAGCCAATTATCAGGTGATTTGTTAAACCTGTCACTGCATACAAATCTCCTGCCATACTCCTTGAGAATGGGGATTTTTGAAATAGTTGACTGCAGAGTTTGTTCCATCTGAATGTGCTTTTTTTGTGTTTTTTTGTGTGGTTTTTTTTTTTGTTTGTTTGTTTCTTTTTCTTTAAAGTATACTAAAAGCCAAAATATGGGGTAGTTAAATCGTGGGAGAAAGCAGCCAGAAGACTCCATGCCTTTGCTTCCCTGAAAAATTTTCTAACTCAGTTTTAGTAACATGACTCTATTATTGATTAAAGTAGACTGTAATATTCAGCCCTTACCTTGCAGAAGAAAATGCAGGTAATTCATCCTTTCTTCTGCTAATTCTTACAGCTGCTGTGATTTGGAGTCTGTAATGCTATACACAGAAAAAAGATCCATATTCATCTGTGTACACTGCATTATGTTTTTCAGCATCAGGGGTAGCTAATTAGAGAGAAAATAATTTACATATACACCCCTTTCTAGCTAAGCACCTTAAAACAAGTTGCTACACATGAAATAAGCTTCAAAACTTCCCATTGAGTGAAGGGAAGTTTGTTATCCTGATTTCATGTGTGGGATAACTGAGGAACATAGAAGATGTGAAGCTCGCTAAGTCCACAAAGAAAGCCTTGTGGAAAAGGGATGGAATGCAGATGATTGGGCTCTTCATTAAACATAAATCCACACTTCTGCCTGGAGGCATGACTGTCAATAGATACTCTGAGGTTAGTATCAAAGTGAATATAAATCATAGTTATATTGTGAAGAAGGTGGATATGGCTAAAATATTGGTCAACAGTTGCTTCATTTCTCAATATTAAAAAACCCCCAGCAAATCAACAGAAAACTTGTCAATGCATTAAGGACTTGTGGTTGCTCTGTGTAGTTATGTGGCGTGACTTCTATGGTCATCATGCTTAGGGTGTTTCTAAGTGCTTTTGACAGCACAGGTTGTGCTCCCTTCTGATCTGGGTTGACATGACTAATCTTGGGAGGATTTCCTGTTGGTGTAAGTCAGAGTAGTGCCAGTCAGAATAACTTGAACAGAGGGGTGTCGATGTTCATGACATTTGTAGGATATTTCCAGCATGTTTTCTCATCCCACATTTTGTTTCCAGATGCCAACAACTGATGTTAGATTTCTAAATTTTTTTAGGAAGCAGTTTCTTTGTTGTATGTTCTTTGAGACTATTTTTAAAGGTTGACAGCCTGATGGCAAATTCATTTAAAAAGGAGAAAAGAAAAAGGGAATGTGTCCTTTTACCAATTCCAGGGCTAAGAGTCTCCAGAATAATACACAACTTATTGGTCTCTCTGATATAATTCACTGGACCACCTGCTGCCCAAGGACATCTGCTAAGCTATAGACTTGAACTAACTTTGATCATGCAAAAGAGAGATCAGACTGTGCACTTTCCTCCAGCGACTGCAAAATGGTTACCAAGTGGGGGGGGATTGGCATATGTGATCTGTTTCTACTGTGCTGCTTGACTAGGTACTGATAATTCAGCAATCTGACAGGCTATGGCTTGGGAGAATAGCACAGTCATCTTAGATTATCTCTTTTAGCCTAAAATGCAACTAGAGGAAATAGAAAAAGTTGTGATTGAAGTGAAAATAAAATAAATAAAAGCATAAATTACATCACTCTGCTAAAATGAAAGGCCCTCGTCTTTTCATTGTATTTAATTTGTGAAGCATGAGATGAGAAATCTGGAACTGCCAAGTTAGTTCAGGTAAGAAGTGGAAAAATGAATTGAAAATTTCAGAAACTTTTTTTTCTTCTAGTCTAAAATGACATTTTAAGAAACAACAACAACCAAAGCTTCATTTTATGTGTTGTGCAGCCATTTCTGGGACTGGAACTGCGATGTGAATGATTTTGTTTCATTGGTCTCAGTGTACCAGGGAGCCCTATAGAAACACCATGAAGGACAGTGCAAAAGCTAAAGCAATATTATCCTAGCTGACAAATCAAACTTTTAAAAGGCAAACTGTTCTTTATAGCCCAAGGGTCATTTGTTTGTGCTGAGTGATCATTGCAGAGGCAGGAGACAGCTGTTGGAAATGGGAAATAATCAACCAATTCCTTTAACATTTTTTTTCTGTGTGCTTAGTTTCACATGCACATATATATATACGTTAGTATACACAGCAGCATTTTAAAAAGTATGTATGTCTCTGTGTGTCTGTGCTTATTACTGTCATCTTGTGCAATCAGTCCTTTCATGAAATAATTAAAGGTTTCAGGCATTTTTGCCAACTGACTAGCATTACAGGTGTTCTGGATGATATGCCACTTTCACTTGGTTTTATAAACTGACAGAAGGTGAATCCTGGCATTATCCATGTGCTTTGACTCTCTGGTTATGTGGGAAATAATGTCTCTAGCCACTTCTTACTACTCAGGGAATTAATAAACAACAGTAATGATGAAGCAAAAGAGCAGTCATGCATTTTTCAGTCCTCTGGAAATTCCCTAGCCGTGGGACAACATGCCCTTTTGTTGACTCTCCTTCTGGGAACTTTCTTACCCTCAAAATTTCTCCAAGTAGGTTATCTCCTTTTAATATCTGTATTCTTCGTACGTTATTTCTTTCAATTTGTTCATTGAAGTGTGAAGGAGAAGCTGTTGTTCGTTGGGTGGGAGTCTCTTCTGTTTGTCTCCCACACAGCACTGAAATCATGCTTATATCCAGAGGTGCTTCAGGAGAATAATGGGTTGATTTTCAGTTTCAGATAATCAGGACACATTAGGATTCAAAAATTCTTGGAAGGGCTGGCACTTGAGTGACCCAAGACTTCTGCTGTTCAGGCATTGGCTGCAGTGGAGGAGAGTGCTAGAAATTGCTCCAAATTCAGCAATTTGGGATAGGGTAAGGCTGACCTGGAGAAAACCAGCTCACTCTCTCGGTTCTAGGCACACAGCAGGGTTTTGGGGCACATCTGAAGCTGCTCTTATAACTGTTTCTTGCCAATAATAATAAAAAAAACATAATTAAAAGAACCCTAAGCCCAGAAAGCTTCAGCAATCTTCACTGGTGTTTGTGAACCCGTCACTGGATCCACACTTATTTTCCTTTCACTCCTACTGCAAATAGATCTTTCCTCAGCTTGACAGGCTGTGGGTACTCTGTCACAACAGTTGGCACTCTTCAGAATTTTTGCAGCTGGGGTTGCTCCCCTGGATCATGTTCTCTACCTGATGGTGCTCACTGATGGAGTCCAACAGACCGTCTGTTGCTCTCACAGGTTACTCATTCACATGCTTCTGACATGGAGCCTTCCCTTGTCAGGTAAGTGTGGGTCACAAGTCCTAGTGCTAGCAAGGGTTAAACTGTTAGATTATCACTGAGGTGGGGAATACCTTCAGCAAACCTCTATAGCATCATTGGGGGAGGAAGATAGCTGCAATGATCTATGCAAACGAGGGCACTAACAGGAGGTCACTGTGGTCCCAGGGTAACTACTGTGAGTAGCACTTGTTTGATGCATATAAGCAGGACTCAGATTTCCTCTCATGGCTGTAAGGATCCTGACATTACATCACTGGAGAAGCTTGTGATGTCTCATTTGATAGAAAGGGCCAAGCAAACTAAGAGGATGAATGCTGAATTGTGAATACAGAGATGGACAAGAAATAACTGATAGGAAAAATTTACTTTCTCTTTCGTATTGTCCAGGCATACACACCTTCAATTCCCACCCTCATTCCCCCTCTCTCTGAGCCACTGTAATCTGTTTTACATTGTTTTTTGAAAGCATTTATTTTGTAAAATGAAAAAAAAATAATTCACTTTCTGAAATAGTCTCAATTTTGAAGATGTGTTAGCTTTTTGTTGTGTATTGCTATGTAGTTTTAGGTACAAATATGAGTATACGGTTTTAAAAATAAGTCTGATAGAATCATTGTTTCATTGCCCTGTGATCCAAGAAAAACCAGGCTTAGGCATTTCACACACTGTCTATCTATAATATCCAGTAATTTTCTGAAATAACTGAAATTTTTAGTTACATCTGGGATTGAAGCAATCATTTCATGAAATGACTGGATGTTTTAGACATTTTGTAAAATGACTAGTTCACTCTTTGGCTACAGCATATACACATGCAGATTTATCAAAGAAATTATGGTGATCAATGGTTTCACTCCTATGACTAATCCATTTTCTTCTCCCCAACCTTCCCAGTCTGCTATGGTATCAGCAGACAGGTCTGCTCTTCAGTGCTATACTTTACTGTAGGTGTCCTTGCCTCTTATAACAACAAAAAGCTGCCACCATTTGTGAATCCTGGGATGTCTGTGTCGTTTCTCCCTTGATATGGGGATTTGGGTCGACATGTTTTTGCAGCTTCCTGTTTCTGTGGAGCACCTCACTTTTACTTCTTATTTGTGTCAGATCTACAGATTATTTCAGCAGAATGTGCTACATAGATTATTGGTAAATAAAAGTATAAAGATTATTATATTGAAACAAATTAAAAGATTGTGGGATTTACATATGGCCCAGTAAGAATTGTTTCAAAATACTCTTTTTAAGGGGTAACATTTCA
The DNA here is from genome assembly GCA_013398125.1 of Aegotheles bennettii. Lineage (NCBI taxonomy): Eukaryota > Metazoa > Chordata > Aves > Caprimulgiformes > Aegothelidae > Aegotheles > Aegotheles bennettii. The sequence continues at coordinate 6,899 of VZRW01011303.1, read as the reverse complement.
ATAGACAATCAGACAATCATAAGACTTGACAGCTTGTCTGTAAGGCTAATCCATCATAGTCCAGGGAGAGATATGCTCAGGTTCATGTTTTTATTTGACAGATTTTAAATTTGTAGGTTAGGGAAATTAACATTTTGACGTATCCATCTATCAAAGTTCTTCTTGGATTTTAGTTTACTTCAAAAGTTTTCTCATGGATCCTGGAATGTAGGGAAATTCAGTTAATTTATCAAGAGTTATTTTCCAAACTGAAGTTCTTTTACCTTAGTCTTGTTCTAGTACTGGATATCCCTCTATTGCTAACTACAGCCAGATGATATAAGTTAGAAATACAGACTTAGTAAGTCTTTTGGTTGTATTGATTTTTGCATGAATTTGAAATGCAAACTCAATGCCTTCCTAGTCCAAACAACAGAAGTCATGATTCTACTTAATGTACTGCAGAAAGGAAGAAGGAACCACAGTTGGCAGCATCTAGAAAAGATAATGTATTCCAGGTAATCAATTCATGCTTCACTGGCTCTTTCCAGCCATCTAATGAATAAAAGTGCCCATTTGTAAACTTTTTGCTGAAGGTGATTAATTATCTCCACAGAATTTACTTTATTCATGTAGTGATCATCTGAGGTTAAACATATCTCAAAGTATTCAATGTACTTGTAGTCCATTAAGAGATCTAATATCCACCCATCCATGCACCCATTTCTAAAAGGTTCTAGTGTTAATATTGTTATATTTGGGCTAGAAGTAATTAATCTTGTATTCCAAGGTGATATGAAACTGAGGAAAAAAAAAACAAAACAAAAAACCCACTAATATAGGGTGAGATAAGATCAGATCAGTTAGATAGCAACTAAAAGTAAATCTCCATGGATGTTGGTGTCTGACTCCTGATACAACATGGTAACTACCTGAGACCAGATCTACAAAGTCATGTATGTTTGTAATTGGTATTGATTTCAGTGGAAGTAGTAAAATCTAAATAACTTCCTGGATGGGAACTTTGGACCTTTAATTATTTTAAGCGGGGACAATCATTCCAGTGTTTGGTATAAAAATGGAGTCACATCCATCCACTCATTGCAAGTTGTTGATGATGCCTGGCCTGATGGTCTCCCTTGACTTCTTTTCAGGAGAATGAGCGCTCTAAAGTCTTAATATCTTGAAGGGAAGATTAAAACAAAATACTATAATCAGATCACAACATGCTTCCCAAATGAAAAATACTTAAAAGACTGGTCCATTTAATGCAAACAAGTATCTTCCTGACATCCATTTATAAAAAAACGAGATTACTTTTCATTGTGGCCAAAGGAGTGTATTGATATTATTACTAGCTAGTAGTCCTATCTATAATTTATCCTTTTAGGACTTGCAACCCTAAAAAGCCTGAGGCATTTTTGAAGACTTCTACCAGTTATTAATTTGGCTGCCAACATTTTTGCTATGGTTTTTATATTTGGATTGTTCTTCTCACATGCAGCTCTTATAGACTTTTCTTGTGTAAATTATCAGTTAAGTTTTAGCATCTTTTGAAGTGTGAAAGAATCTTGCAGTTAAGATGTGGGAGCTTAAATGAATGTAGATGACTAAAACTCCAGAGGAGGAACCCCTGAGTCTTAGTTTTATTTGAATGCAGTTGATGAAGACATTGAAAGAATGCATCCCTTGGCTAGATCTGCAGAGATATCCAGATTGAACATACAAATCTCACTTCAATTTCAGGAATACAAATCTAAAATCCCATATTAGTTCCTTCATCTTTTAGGACTTGTCCCATTATGAGGACTCTTTTACTTGGTAAGGAGGTTTCCAGGAAGGGAACTATAGCCTCATAAAGGAAGAGCAAAAGGCTGTTCCTATAGAAGTCTCAAAGAGAGTCAGGGAATACACCTAGGTCAGTAAAAATGCCTGATGGAAATGTTTGTTTTCCTCTGTTGGCTGTGACACTCCTGTGCTAACACAGATACCTAACATTAAACTAGTCAAGATGCGTCTGTGCTCTTTTCAGAGCCATCCAGCATACAGAGACCCATATTCCTCCAATCTAACCCTTGATGACTCTTTAGGAACTCTACTAGACTATTTTAGGATTTGGTTATGGTCAATGGAAAATCTATCGGGCTGATCCTACCCATCAGAGATTCAAATTGCACTTTTAAGTTGCTGTGGACTACAGAGGGGTCTCGAGGGGAATACCTCATCTGAGCCCCAAAAGTCTGGAAGCATGAATCTGGCCTGAATTATGATTTGAGTACTCAGCTAATGGCTAACACATCTGTTTAGGGAGGTAGTTAAATCCTCACGTAAGCCAACACCAGTGCAAATTATGATCAGCTTCCCAGAAGGAGTTGATCCTTATTGTAATGTTATTAAAATATTTTTTGATAACTTCTTTCTGTGCTGACTTGACTTTTATTGATGGCTTACATACGAATGATAGAAAGATGGTATCTGAGAATGTGACTGTGGGACTCAGCTTGCACACATTTCTATCTAAGTCAAAATCTGCACTGTGATAATCGTGAGTTTCTAGGCAGGTAAGAAGATGGGTATAAACTGCACACTCTGTACCTTGTGCAGCAATACAAAAAGACAATGAAATAATAATAATTTAAAATGTTCTAATTTTTGAAACATGTCTTTTAGATACAAATATGTTAATAGAAACTGTTACTGAGTGTTTACATCTCCTGGTAAAATGCAAAGACAACACTCAGCACTCACTGAAATTACCAATAGTATTCTCAGTGACCTAAGGTTTTGCACTGTGGGATTTCTAGATGCTTATGGCCTTCAGCCTTTTCATTGAGTTGTCATCTTACTAGATTAAGGCATACTCTCCCAAACATATTCGTTGTGCCTTTTAAGTGAGAGGAGTTTTTAATTTAAAGAAAAATATTTTCCTTTGAATTTGAAATAAGGGCCATTGATTTTTCTTCTGTTGGGTTTTGACAAAGAAAAATCAGTAGACAAAGGCTGTGTACCATTAACTACAAGCAGGGGGCTAGTTGACCTCAGCTGAGCCATTGATGAGGGTGAGGCTAATGGGAAAAAAATTGATCTCTTCATAATTTGTCAAGTGAAGTGTGGTTAGCTAAAAAATCTCATTATCAACCCTGTTCTTGGGAATAATAAAAAATATCTCTAAGTCAATTTTATTAAGCTCTTCCTAGGTATAGCAGAAGTCTGAGTTGTCAGTCACTATATAACCCAGTGTCGCTGGCATGTAGATGTCACACAAAGTGATTGGTGATGCTATTCTCAAGTTTCTTGCAAAGGAATAAGTAAATCCATTTTCTCAAAATAAAAAGGTGCAATTTAATAGAGGGCATTAAGAACTGGTCTTCAAAAGAGACCTGTGAATTAATTTGAGAACTCACATGTTCTTTGGCCTCTTTGGAAAGTACAATGACTTTTACTTTCTTTTTTGGCCATAAAACATTTATCATAGGACTCATTAAAAAATCCTATTAAATTACATTTCTGTGAGTTGTGTCCCTCATGCACTTGGGGAAAGTGTGAAATGTCTTTTCAATTGAAGGCATTTTTCGTTTATATGTGTAATACTCTCTTGCCTGGGGAAACAAATGATGTCTCCATAGGGTGCCTAACTCAGCATGGAAGCACGATCTCTGTGTAACCCCAGTATCTAGGTCATCACTGGAGAGTATGCCTTGGATATCAAATGCAAAAGACAGAACCTCTGTTCCTCGAGTTAAAGGACTAAGCCTCCTGGAAGCAGCTGTAGCAAAAGTATTCTCTGTGGATCAAATGGAAACAAATATCCACTCTTGGATGGAGGATAACATACAGAAATAAGGCAGAACAGTATGGTTGGAGGCTGAGTTCAAGGCTGGAACTCATGGAAATGTAGTCTGGCCCTATTGATTATTTCTGTGTGAGCTAATTAAGCACTGTCTAGCATAAAGCTAAGCACAACACTTGGTTATCTGTGGTGTTAAACGGTCCCACTTTTGGCCTGGACCAACTATAGCTTTTGCTAACCATTATATAGTCACAGATCTTAGAACAAGGCAAGCAATATTCCCCTCATGGTATGGGTTTTGCTGTCATGTTTTGGAAAGTAAGAGAGTTTAGTGGCGTGGGGTTATCCAGACTTTATTAGATGGTCTCCAGGACCTGATTTAATTTAGTGTAGTAGTAACATACACAGCAATTTCCACAAAAATATTGCTGTCCCTATCATTCAGGGCTAGAAGTTCACCTATCAGGTGTGATTTCTCATCCTAACTCAGTTGCTACTTTTTGACTTTGGCCAGATCACTTCAACTCTCTTTATCAATTGATTTCCTTTGTGAATTTTTTATAAGAGAAACTAATATATTTCACAGGTATATGTGAAATATACACATATATATATACATATAAATAAACATACATATGTATATATACACACACACACATGCATACAGGTATATGTAATTAGATAAGGCACTTGGAACATACTATTGTGGTACATACTTTCTCAATGTAATTATTTTTTCTCCAATTATTAAGAGAACTCCCCTCTGTGTTACATACAGATGTGTCCATGGAGTAGATCCAAACACCGTTCATGCTTACCTGGCTTGAGCTGTTCACAGGAAGTAATTAATTGTACAAGTTTAGTCTTTTAATTCTTATCTTTGAACTGCCCAAAATACATTCTTTTATTAATTGAAAATATTTAGTGAAAGTTTAATGTGAATGTACACGAACCTGTAGATTTACTTCTGAACTGTTAGCTGTAGATATTTGACTTGGATAGTCAGTCACTTATGCCACACAGCTTTATTTCTACTTTATATTTGTATGAATTAAATAAAAAGGAAGTGGAAGGTGCCATTTGTGGCAAAGAGGGCTTTGCAGTACTTCCGATGTGGTAAATTGTGTTCTATATGTATTTTACAATTATTCATGTTACTCTTGCTATGCTAATATTACTTTAAATAACATCTGGAAGGCAAATACAATCTTGTTAAGCTAAATCAGTGAGTATTCAAAAGAGCTTTCACAAATACCTTTTTTTCACTGCACCAATGAGTGAAGCAAAGTCATGAGAATTCCTTGGAAAAGATGGTATCGCTTCTTGTTCTGTTCACAAACTATTCTCCAATATTCCCTAAGGGGAATGGTAAAGTTACTTAAACTCTCTCAAATGGCAATAAAGGGGATCACACTTTTAAAACGTAGCTTAGGGAAATACAACAGCACATAAATTCCTTTGGAAATTACTTGTCAGGTTAATTTGGAATGGTAAAAGCCAGAATGTACTTCCAGCTAATAATTATTTCTGAGTGGGAGGATTGTCTGAGCTCTGGGGAAAAACAAGATTTGAGTTCAAGTAGTGAATTTGTTTCTGGAATGCTTTGTAAAACAGAAAATTTGTGACTTTTTTTTTTATCCACCACCCACACTTTTAAAGTCTGCTGCAGCACTGGTTGAAATCGAAGAGGTCTTTACCGCTGAATTGGCAGAGTACTTGATCAGGCCCATAGACTCCTTACAGTGAACAATGGAAAAAAACATTTGATTTTTCAATATGGGAGATGAGTGGTCTCTTACGACTGGCTGTTAAAGTACTGCATCTATGCACATCCGATTAAGAAGTTATGCTATGTAATTATCAATATGCAAGACCTAGTGACCCGAACAACATAAATACACTGATAATCTGTGAGTAACAAAAAGCAAGCAAATGCTTCTTTAACAGCGACTGATTCTCTTTTGTGGCACAGTGAATACAGGGGAGAGTTGCAGTGATTTCAGTGAGCTTTGGCTCAGCTTTGAGGGACAGGATTCTTCAGTCTAAATGTAGGTGTCTGCATCTGAGCTATAGCTTACCCTAGCCTTATAGTCAGAGGGGAAAGTGGCTTGTTTTAGGATGCAGTTCATCTCATCCTAATGTAGATGTTTGAAAGAGATTTTTGTGACTTCTGTCCTAAAACTATCCATTTGTCTCCATTGACTGCAAATGGACTTGGAGTGACCAGCTGAAATGGAGATGAATCCTCCTCTTGCTGAGTGAAAAATTCAAAATCTGCTGTTTATACAAACTGCTCTTTGCTTGAATTATGGTATAACCTCATCAGCTTGAGACTCTTCTCTCCTCTCAGTGCTTGTACAAAGTGCCTCTTAGTGCTCCTGCAGTGTATATAAGGCAAACTAATGCAAACGGACAATTTTCACCTGTCAAAATTGTGCCATTCTATGGTAAATGATGTTTGGATCACACAGAACTATTTGCAAATGTAGCAAATTTTCAGTTGAGCTGGAAAGCTAAAGCAATTTTTGAAAAAGAAGAATATTTCAATACTGAAAAAAATTGTGATTATCCATTTTAAAGTGACATTTCGGGTGGAAACTAGCAAACTTTGATTATTTAAATTTACTTCAAGTCAAAGAGTAAAGCACCAAACCAAACCAAAGGGTATACTTTATTTGAAATATCTTTTTAAAATTCTTTTAAACATTATGTTTTTTATTACATGACATTTTGTATTTCGTAGTTTTTTAAATTTTATTTTACTCCTAAAGCAAAAAATTTGAATCTTCTATTTCCTCAGCTCACAGTAATGTGTGTTAGACCTAACAGGTTCCTTTTTCCAAAGTTCATGTACTTGTAAAGTGGGGATTTGCAAATACGTGCTTGGTTCAAGTGGGGACAGCAGTATATCCACTGCGGTTAACAGAGCCATAGGCTGATAACACTTTTTAGTTTTTGCTTAGTGACAGAACAATTTAACCTTTTCAACTCCCCCTGATCATGGTACTGGCAGTCAGGGGAGGCTTCTTATTCTGGGCAGAGGATAAGATCTTGCCTGTTTGCCTTCTGTTCAGCAGAGATCTGTGTTGCATGTAATGACTCTAATGACAGAATCACAGAGTCAGAGAAT
>VZRW01011301.1:0-12350 GCA_013398125.1 Aegotheles bennettii | reverse complement strand
CAGACAAGGTCAACCCACCACAGTAACCTTCATATCTCTTCATATATTTTAATATTAATCTGACGATATTTATCCCCATTGCCTGGTAGTTCTGATCTATATTAGTCAGTTGGTAAGTTCCATTGCTAAAAGGTCTAACTGCACTTTACCTTTGCCACTGTGGGAATGTTAAGTGCATGGACATTGGTCATGTTCAGTAACGTGTAAAATTATAGATGTAAAACTGTGTAAAATGGAATCAATTGTGATTGATGTTGATTTATTTAGCAGAATGGATGTTTGCAACTTTTTTATTTTCCTTGATCAGAGAGAGTTAATCTTCTTCCCCTGCCATAAGTAGCAATATAAATTATGTTCATAACTGATTTGGGGCAGATTAGGAAGAAGTATTTGATTCCTGATCCATCAATTGTTCTTTACTTTTGGAACACATAACACCGCTCTGCTATTTAACTCTATGAGCATCCCTGATGCTCATTTCTTATATGGATAAGTGAGTCCCTTGTGAATGGCGTCCTCTGGTTTCATTTCTGTGATACAGCTTTTGAGGAAATCGGAGCCAGAGAACTCTCTACTTCTGGTAAGAGCCAATGTACCTTAGTCCAGAAATGCCTTGGAGCCAAAGCAATGGCATATGGAAAAATTAAATAAATCAGCAGCTCTGCAGTGGATGAGAAAAAAAAAAGAAAAATAGGTTTCTGGATAATAAAATAAGGTTGCACTGCCTAAAGATGGCAGGAGTGAAAATGTTGATAAAAGTAGTAGCAAAGTAAAGTGTTCTAACTTAGTGACATTGTATTTGTCCAGAAATAATTTAGAAGACCATAAGAGGAGGAAGCACAAAGAGAACTAAAGGTGAAAAGTAAAGATAAGAACGATTCATAAACTGAAAGTTGATAATTTTTTTACCTTCTTCTAAGGAATAATGTACTCAGTAATGTAGCAAGTACTTCTTCAAGGACATGGAAAGAGTGTTGCACTTTAGTGAAAATAGAAAAGCTAAGAAGAATGTGGCCAAAATGCTTGAAGATGGGGGTAATAATATTTATTTATTTAGTAATTGCCGTATATTGAAGCTTGAATTGACTCTGAAGATTCTTTAAAACGGGAACAAAAGAATAAATAGAACAAAAGGATAAATAGAAGTAATTACAGAAATGGGCTGCAGAGAAGTTTGCTCATAAGGAGAATGAAAATAGGAGGAATGTAGGAACAGATCTCTTACCTTCATTTTCTCTAACCAGGCTCTGGGCACTTTCACCTCTTTTAAAGATATGGCAACATTGTCAAAAGCAATATAAAGGTTGTTGAAGGCAGTCGTGAACTGCTAGTCAAAATGTGTTTTATAGAGTAGATTTATTATTTCTATATTCATTATAAGTGTGTCACAGTTTGGACAGTTGCTCTATCACCTGACCCCACTCAGAAGGGGGAATCAGGAAAAGGAAAAGAGACTCATGGGTTGAAATGAAAACAGATTTAATAGAAATTTCCTGAAGATTGGATGACTGCCAGTAAAATCTCAGCATTTGAACGGAGCAGAAAAGATGATTCAGTAAAATGGCTAGTCAGATGTCAGTATAGCCAAACTATTGGGACAGTTAATTCAAGACTCTGTCAACAAAGAATTAGAAGCGAAAAATATAATTAATGCTAGTCAACATGTTTGCATGGAAAATAGGTCTTGTCAAACATATGTGGTTTTTTGTTTTTTTTGATGACATTACAAGTCTGGTTGATAAAGACAATGTTGTTGACATAATATACTTGGATTTCTCCAATTAATTTTATTTAGTATCACATGACATTTAGATTAAAAAAACCTGCATTATATGGAATTAACAGGGCATACATTAGATGGATTAAAATTTCCTGTCTGGCAGGTCTTGAAATGGAGTTTTTAATTGGGAGAAATCAATGAGTTGAGTTGCTGCTAATGCAGTCTCCAAGGGATTAGGGTCTTAATCCAGCTCTCTTCAGCATTTTAGCAATAAATCTTTGCCAGTAAAATATAAAGATGCCACAATGGTTTTTAGATAATCAGTAATGACTGCAGTGATTATTGTGTTTGGAATTGCTTGACCAAAGGTTGAAAATCTAATATAGTAAGTTCATAAACCAAACAAAATGTGCAACACCCATAAACAGAGGCTACGGATCAAATTTACAAGATAGAAGACACTGTACTGAAAAATAATCTGAAAACTAATCTCAAAAGTAGGAAATACGAGGCAATGACTATCTCAATGTGGGATTTTGGTGTGATATTCGAACAAATATGGTCTTAGAAAATACCAAAAAGGAAATATTGGGGAAAATATGTAATATTGTCACTGTAGTATAATTATAGGAATAACAAATGTTTTTTTTGAATTTCCAAACAAAATTACATTTGGAAACAAAAATGGTAATCTTTTCTTCAGAAAATGTCAACACAAAATATTAAATAGTTCCAAATGTTCTTTCAGCTCTTTTGGCCTCAAAGATTTATATTGATTTTGACCACACTTCATGAATAACTCCCATCCTTCTGGAACTGTGTTTTGTTGTTGGTTGGTTTTTTTCTAACAAATGTACTCATTCAAAAAAAAAAACCCAGTCATTCACCTCTGTTTATTGCTCAGCATTGGTAGAAAGACTACTAAATTTCTTGTGGTTGCTTGAAATAAAATGGAATAAGAAAAAAAAAGGGTTTCTGCAGATGGAAGGCAAGTATTATCAATTTGTATTTGGGAAAAAAAAAGGCTCCATGTGATTTGAGCACTGTGCATGGCTGCTGGCATATAGAAAGCTTGTATAGCAAGACATTGGGCAGAAATACGTATTTTAATTTTCCAGACACAAGTCTAACAATGTCCAAGAGCAAAAACTAAAAAATTCAAACTTGAAATTACATCAGTTTTTCTACTAGTGGCAGTGGCAGTATATTGGAATTCCTCATCAGCTGACATAGTAGATTCCCTGTTGTTTGGGATGTTTAAGGCAAAACTAGGTACCTTTCTAAAAAATGTGTGATTTAATCCACCTTCAGGAAAAAAAAACCATCAGACAACAGTCTGTGTATACAATAGATCATCATTGCCTGCCTTTTCATCCACAGAAGCTAGAAAATCAAACTAAATTACTCTTATAATTTTTATTTTTTTTAAAAAAAAAAGAAAACGAAAAAAAATCTCTTGGAATAGATGGAGCTTTTATAAAAAGGTTTGAATTTCACCTTTCATAATTATATCCTGAAGTCATGCTCAGATAATTCAGAATGCTTCAGATTTCTTCTTAAAGATGAAGTAATTTCTGACTGAACCTCTGAAAGTCCCACTAGAGCATCAGTGATGTTAAATTACTACTTCTCTCCCAGTAGCCAGGGTAAACCCCCTCTTTCTTCCTGTCAGATGCCTGCAAATGCTGGTCTGCCACCACATGATCCCCTCCAACCTCAGAGTGTTCCTCCATATTTATTTTATCTCTCATTTCTGGGCACTATCTGTGTTTAATTCCAAGTAATTTTTCTAAATGTATCCATGAACACAAGCACTATGCATCCAATGTGGTCATCTTATTATATATGCCTGATCAATTTCTATACATTTCTGTCACAGCTTGGACAGTTGCTCTATGACTCAACCCCACCAGGGAGGGGGAATTAGGAAAAAGAAAGGAGACCCATGGGTTGAAATGAAAACAGATTTAATAGAATATTATGATCTCATATTACCCCCAATGCTAATACAAGATACAAAGTTATATTCAGATCTAGATAGTAGTCATGAGCTGTGTGCTTCTAGCTGTGAAGGCTGAATGCCAATGACAACTGACAAGACAGACAGGACCCTCTCAGGAAGACAACCATGGTAGAAGCCCCCAAAATGTCATCACAAACTTCCCAATTTATAGTGAGGGTGACATTTATGGTATGGAATACTTTGGTTGACCCAGCTTGGGTCAGCTGCCCTGGGCTTCGCCCCTCCTAGCCCACTGCACCTGCATGGTTCAAAACTATCCTTGACCTTGTTCACTACGGAAACCTGCATACCAGAGCATCTTCTCTCTTGTTCTCACAGAATTGGACTCTGCAGTCTCTCAAAACTACAGTTTCTCTGAACAAAAAAATTATTTTAGAATTCTGTCTTAGAGAAACCAGGATAATTCCTTTTAACTTGGATACCAGCATGCAGCTCATTACTTCACTCTCCCTGTGCTTGATACATTAACTCATTTTCTTGCTCCATAAGTCAGCATGTTATGTTGATAGAAAGTGATCTACTAAAACGTGAAATATTTTTTTTTCCTTTTGGTTTTTAAATATGAGACGTTGCAATGTAGAGGATTTGGACATGTTGCAATACCCTATTCCAATATTCTTTTAAACCTAAGTGTTACTGCTACTATCTGAAAGTATGTTGTGAATACCTGGCAGGTACTTTTTTTTCTCCTTTTCCCTATTGTATACATGGTGAGTTGTGGACTCGGAGGATGACATTCTTGACAGATACAACTCCCATCAGAGTCCATGCCTTGTATTAATACATAGTGATGTTTTCATAAAACTGTTAGGAGAAAGAGTCTGTGTGAAAGAATTTTTAACTGTAAATTACAGACAAAATTAGAATGACAATTACCCAAATAAATCTTAATTCATCTAAATACCTATGTACTCTCATGATGACTTAGTAAATCAGAGAAGCAAGGTACTTTTCTGCTCTATCCCTGTTTTCATACTGTCATATATAATAGTGCATTCTGGTGACAATCAAAACAATTTTTCAGAAATTATGTATATTAACCATTTCCAATTCTTCCTTTCTGATGATATTTTATACTGTTCTTTGGCTGTTAACAGCTTGGTTGGTCCACCTGAAAAACAAAGTGTCAAACAGCAAGACAGAGGCAAGTTGTTGCTTGTGAAAAGTTCTTGAAATGTCTATGGAAAAGATAAAATCTTCTGAAAGTTCTTGAGGAAGTTTGAATTTTAAGAGCAGGAGGACTTGATGGTTTTTTTCTTCTTCTTTTTCTTCCTAAACTGGGAGAGCCAGTTTTATGATATATGAGGCTGTTTCACATCTGTAGTGCAAATGCTGTCATCTTCCAGTGATGCTTCCATCTCAGGCAGGACTACGCTCTGAGGCACAATTTTACTGCTGCTGCGGCTGTCTGTGACAGTGCTAGTCTTGATGGTTTCCATTGCAGATTGCATTATTTCTTGAAAACTGAACTCACCACACAGTTCGTGAGAAGAGGCCCATGGTGCCTAACTGAATGTGTCTTTCCAAGTGAACAAACCATTCACTTATAGATGGGCATATACCTTGCTGAGCATCTGAGACAAACCCTGCCCCTTTTCTCCTAGTCATAGAGTTTCCAATACACTTTGGCTGTAGGCTACATCTTACAGGGATGGTGGAGATGCCCATTGTTGAAGGCAGTGACAATGGAAACTTCTGCTGATAATTAATCAGTTCCTTGATGCTTTCCATTCCGGTGCAGTGTGTGATCTGGGCTGAGCATAGCCCAAGTTGCTGTTACTCCACTTTAGCCACTTCTTAAAGTCTTGTCCAGTTTAACTACTTACTTCCTATGCAACAGCCTTGCTCTTTCCTTTTATTTTGTGACCATCAAGTGGATCTTCTCTAGCTTTACATCAGCCTTTTGATCTCAAAAATTCACTTTGTGTCCAGAGCTGAATCAGTTCAATGCACAGGAAAGTAAGACAAGGATGAGCAAGAGCTTAATACAAGGCTCTGCTCTGACTACTGAAGTTCCTCCTTTCAAAGCAAGATCTGATTCAAAAAAAAAAAAATTTTTTTTCCATTAATTACCCCAGAGACCAGAGTCTGTATCAGTTAAGCAAGAACATTTCCCACTGAAATCAAAGTGTTTTTGAGAGGTGAGGAAAACACACCCGGTAGCCAGTCTAACCTGTATATGATTGCTAGGATATGTGTGTACCTTTGTGTTAATACTCTTCTGTGGGGTTTTTTTGTTTCTTTTTCTTCTTTCAACAGCAAGGACAAGAATCATCACATAGTACCATATGTGCTATGTTAAATAATGATGATTCACCCCCAAGATATAGCATAGGATTGGATATGATGAAAAGATATGCCAATTTAACACTGTGCATGCATTATAATGTGGCTGTGAGTTACCAAATAGATACCTGGGGAAAAAATATTTATAGATGCATGTTGATTTATTGAACAGGTTGTCCAGATTCAAGTTTCTAAATTTATGCTTGCTGTCACTAAATCTTGCTCTTTTAAACTGCTTGGTTTAGAGACCTGCTACAGATTTGCATGCATAACCTAAGTGTGCAACAATACAAAGTTTTCTCTGTATGCTTGTTGTTTTGTGGCTGCAATATCTGTCACCCCAAAATAGAAAGCCCTTCACTTTGAAAAAAATAAAAATTAATGGTCTTTGAAATTCTTTCAGCTGCTGAGCCCCCAAATCCAGAGCTCTCTTTAACTCCATCATCCCTGTTCCTGCATTCATGACCAAGGCTGAACCAAATGATGGAATCTAGACTACATTTGTAATGGGATTAATGGATTTTTTTAATGGATAATTTATGGCTGATCAAATGCATTCGGAAGGGATGCTGAACCAAAATGTTCTAGCAGACATATTTAAAGGAAAAATATAATGACAAAAAACTTTCATTTCCATTTATAATCTACCTTTGCTTGACCTTAATTCAGTTAGTTTATGCAATATTCATACCAGCAAAAAATCTTTCCTATATCTTTTGAAATATTCATAGGGAAATTTAAAGGGCTCAGAATCTCACCTTTTTCCATTGCTTCAATTTTGCAAAATTGTTCTGGTTTGGCAGAATTTCCTGTTATATATCATATTTTTTTTTGTTCAAAAAATAAGACAGCTTTCATTCTCAGTTCTGTTTGTTGATCATGATCAGTTTTCACATCACAACATAATAAGCATGATTTTAAGCACATAATTGTTTATTTCATGGTAAAGTTATAAAAACAAGTATTCTAGGGATGCAGAATTTACCAGTCTGAAATTGCAGTTTAGGAATATGCTTATTTCTATGCAAAAAAAATTAATAGTGCTACATATAAGCTACAGTTTGCAGTCCTTACAAACACATTGCAAACACTTTGAGTTATATAGAATCTAACAAAACTTTTCTTTGTTATTCTTGAACTGTTACAATATTTTATTAATATCTTCAACTTTATTTAAATGATTGTAGCCTAGATGAAGTCTGTGAAAATGAGACAGTTTGCATCAACTGAAAATCTGACCTTGAGCCTTTGATAAACATCATATATTCTTCAATTAACCTAATCTTTGCTATACTGGTATTTAGAGTGTGGTTATGACCACAATGTTGAGCATGGCTAACTCTGTGAGGAGTAATCAGTTTGTAAGACAGATACTTTCCCCAGTGTTCTGTTTTGCCAAGAAAGAGGATAAGTTCAAAATGGTGATGATTGTTGTAAGGTTGTTGTCATTAGGTAAGTTAACATGGGATGTGAATACAGAGCTAAGAATCTTATTTTCTCATCATCTTCCTATGTTATAAGCTTATCATATTGGAGAACTCTCTGCACTGTCCATTTGCCAGTCTCCTGAAAACATTGGCTTTAGACAATAGAGAAAAAACACGTGCTTTGAGGAAAATCAGAAAAATTGGTGAAAACCAAAACCTGAAGAAATAAAAAAGATCTGAATTATTTCCCTTTTCAGGGTAGAAGAAAGCAGACCCCAATGACTATGCAGTTGTCATTCCTGTGCTCACATTGACACATGGACATGTCATGCCTCTTTAACTAGGCACCCCAGGACCTGGCTCTTGCCAGGGGAAGGGGGCCTCTAACAAAGGGTGAAAAACTGAATTATGGATAGATAGGGGAAATTTAGGGGATAATCTACCTGACTCCATAGGAAACTGAACTCATGGTGCTCATGAAACAAGTTGTTGACTGAAAGATTCTGTGGGAGGAAAGAATAATCCTGCCCATCCTGCTCCCCAGGGGGAGGTCAGGGAGGTTTCTGCCTGGCTTGCTACATCCCAGCCATCATAGCCCTGGGAAAAAGATACTTTGTTTTGGTTTTTGCAGATTTTTAATTAAAGTGTTTATCATTCCACAGGAAGTAAGAAGATGTACAGAGAGTAAGGGGTTATTTTTTTTTTTCCCTTATTCTTATTTTTCTTCAGTGCTTCCTCTCTTGTGGATAGCACCACTTCAAGTGAAATAAAATTTTCCCCTTGGTCAAACACACTGGAATTTTGTTGGTGTTGGGGATCCAGGCGAGGACAGGTGATATAACACCAATCCGGTGACAAGCCGCCCCAGAGCACAGAACCAGCCGCACTTCCAGCACTTGATGTCCTGGCTAGTATTGTAGTTCCAACAGTCTTCAACGTCCACTACACAGAGCACATACTGCTCCCTCCTCCAGTGCTCAGGCACTGAGACCTTGTAGTCCCCCCAGCCCTGCCTTTTAAAGTCCTTAGCCTTGTTAAGTAATCAACCTTATTAGTACAAAGCAATTATCACCTGGGAGTTCAATGATCAGTGGGGCTGCCCTATCAAACAATCAGTTAACACTCTGTTCAACCTCTACAGTTGGAAACAAATCATCTGAAGTTGTTTCCATCTTATTTCTTTTTCTTTAAATGGTTTGCCCATACACTTTATGAAGACAATCCCTTTCATGTCACATAGCACATCCTCACTGGCAGCTACAGTGTGTGCACTTTATTAGAGTATTTTTTCCCCCTAGATATAATGGCACCAATTAAATTACCTTGCAGCCTGACCTTAATCTGGCAGGAATGATTATTCCATGAAACAGTTAGGTCTCTAATTGACATGAAGTGCCTGCAAAATATGTCTTTTGCAGCAGACCCTGTCAAAGTCACATTGATATGCTAATATCTATAGCTGGCAGAATCATTTCATAAAGAGAGACACTGAAAATTTAATTATTTCAATTTCAATACCTAGGAATATAGTGATCTGTCTGTATATGTAACTAAGTAGGTGCAGTACTTTATATGGGTAAACAGCTGTACTAGGGCATTGCTATGGAAACTGCTTGACTCATGAAAATTGTGTTAGTGATGAAGTCATTAATGGTGTGAAATCTACTTTGAGGTTGTCAAGTGCACAATCCAGGAATATTTCAACAGTATTAGTGGAGCCTTTTCATTTTCATAATTTAGACTTTCACATATGATCTTGTTATGGTGCAGGGAAATGTCATGCCACAGCCATGGTGTGGCTGTGCTCAACAAGGGAGGATTGCTCTTGTGCGGTTCTGCAGTGAAATGCAATTGGTTCCTGCTTGCAGAATAAAGCTCTCTTTATAACTGAACCTTCCTTTCCTTGTCTTTTTTTAAAAAAAAAAATAAAAAATGTTTTGAGGCATAGAACTGTTCAAAGGATGAACTGCTTTGCTTAAACTTTTATGGTGCCAAGTTGACTTTGAAGGTCTGGACCTCTATTGTTTCTTTTTTCTACAATAGCTCCATATTTACTCCAGGGAAACCACAAGTAGGATCAGGATCACAGGGGGCTACTTTTTCCTCATCTTAGCTTTTCACTATTTATCACAGTTAGTGTGATTTCTTATGCTATAAAGTTGAATGATGAATCCCAGGACTTTTCTTGGAGTCATATGTCCTTTCTTCTAGTTCTAAGTATTTCAGACTACGGAAAGCCTTTTTTTTTTTCTGCTGGCAGGGTGATACAAAGAAGACCTTANTCAGACTACGGAAAGCTTTTTTTTTTTCTGCTGGCAGGAGGATACAAAGACGACCTTAGCAGGTCTTTGACAAGCTGTCTGGAAGGACTCCTCTAGTTTTTATGTACCCTCTGGCAGTAGAGTGCTGCCCTTCTTGTGGACTGTCCCTGAGCAGGCAGGCTGGGAGGGAGCACTGCTTGCAGGTCTGCTTGCTGGAAGCACATCATCTCTTCCATGGCAGTCACCTATCAGGCCCATTTCCAAAGAAATACTAATGGTTCCCTGGGTGATGTAGCTTAAAATTCAATTTCCAAAAAATTAAAAGGGAAAGAGTACCTATTTAGTCTGCACGTACATGTATAAGGATACACACACAGATGCAAAGGATGTCATCAGTAGCAGGAGATCAATGGAAGAGCTCAAGATTGTCATCAAGATAAGTTAGCAGACTGCTAATACTAGACCTTGTAAGTTGATCTTATTTCTTTACAGTGTCTGATCTATTGAAATGCAATCTAATGCTGTATGTTCACTCTATATGTTCAGCCTAATACTGTATAATCACCAGCCTCTTATGTATTAATTACAGCTTAGCTTTACAATTGGGATGAGCAGAAAAGTAAGCATGAAATCAAAGCTGGATTTGATTAGCATACTTTGACAGGATCTTTACTAGTCAAGGGTATCTTTAATATGGTATGTAAAGTGTGTGCATCTGTGTGTGAGGTGAAGGAAGAGACATTTTTAGCAGACTCTGGTCGCATAATAACAAACTATTGCAAATCTTTACCAGTTTGAAGAGATTTGAGATATTCAGAGTTCAATGACTTTCTGAATCAATTTGTTTTCCTGTCCAATTTCCTCCGTTCCAACTGAAAAAAATATCTGGTTTTCCCCTTAGATTTATTTTTTTAACGATGACAGAAAATTCATCTTTCTTCTTCTTAAAATTGAAGATGATCTATTGGTGTGAGTAGGCTAATGGAAAAACAAATAGGATAAGCAGATGAAACTCTCATAGTTTGACACAACCACTCCATATTAAAGAAAAAGATTATACACCAAACTTCATATTGAAATCATGTGTTTCTTTCAAACCTAGTACATGAAGCTAAATTTCACACACTCTTAATTGTTTTGGGTTTTTTTCCTAATCCACTGACCCCTTAGAGGTTTAATAATTTAGACTGGCCAAGATAGAATATTTTGCATGGCTGATCCCTAAATTAGCAATATGGAAAAGCTGAAAGCATCCCCAGAGACCTGACTGGAGAAATTAAAAATATCTTCATAATAAACTGTGAACAAAAAAAGGTGCAATTTTGACTTTATTCCTTCCACGATTCCTCCATATGCTTTCTGTGACAAATTGTCTACCTTATTTTTTTAGCAGCAATGACAACAGGCAGAAATTTTTGAGTTTGTCTGCAGTGTCCTATACCAACACAAGCAGTTAGCTCAATTTAAGACCATAAGCTAGATCTTTTGGTACAGGAAGGCCACACATCAGCGCTAAAGGCAGTTTAACCTTGAGAACTTCTGTGTGAGGATATGTGGTTTACAGAGATCTGCTATGAATGGCCAGGCTCCAAATCTGCTGTCATGGGAGGGAAATCCTAGCAGTCCATGGTGCCTACACGCTCATACAAACAGGGAAGGCCTCCAAGCTATCGAGACCTCATCATTAGGATAAGATGGTCAGGAGATTGAACAGGCACTTGCCTGGCCCAAAAGTGGCTGTAAACCATATTTATCTACTGTGTGTTTGAAATTGCATTGGATATGCTTTAGGCGCTGAACAACAGTTTATGTCTGAGTTGTGGCTGGTTCTAATAAAATCTTCATTATGGAAGACTGCACATATAACAGAAAAATCCTACTTAGGTCTCAGTTTCTTGGAGACAAGGACAGTCTCATATTCACTGCTTATGCAGTGCCTGGCTGCTGAAATTCCTTGCCATCATTACTAGGTAAAACTGATTTATTTATTTTTCAGGTCACATC
This sequence comes from Aegotheles bennettii, assembly GCA_013398125.1. Lineage (NCBI taxonomy): Eukaryota > Metazoa > Chordata > Aves > Caprimulgiformes > Aegothelidae > Aegotheles > Aegotheles bennettii. The sequence goes on along the minus strand of VZRW01011301.1, from coordinate 629 downwards.
CTGAATTTAAGAACTGGAAAAAAACAAAAAGTAAGTTTGAACATCATCTACTATCCATCTGGCCTTTCAAACAGATTAAACAAGATGTCAGGGGCTTTTTTCCATCACAGAATCCTATGAAAAACTCTGGTGCAAACCCAGGAACAATTCAGTGCTACTTTTGTGTAGCTAACATACCGGATGTGAACTGAACCTACTCAGCAGTGGCTACTCCTTACACAGATGCATTGGGATCTGCTACAGCTTCTTGCTGGTATAGGTTCACTCAGGCAACATCATCCTTCAAGTTACATTTTTGCCTTAGAGACACAACTGTAAACTCATGAGCCTTTCTTGCTTTCTGGATTGGAGCTCGGTGGCAGGGGGGATTTAAAGACTGTGGGTCTCCTCTCTTCTACCTGTAATTGGCATTTCTTGCAAAAGATTTAAAACATTTTAATTCATTCTTGCCCAGATACACTGATGTTTTTTCGGGCCATTTTAAATTTGGCTTTGGTTTAGCACAGTGACAAATCAGGGTGCAGCAAAGAGGTGACTTGCGGAAACAGACTCTACAACTCATGGATAGTTGTAAAGCAGGTGTGTTTACTGCAGCACCGGGTGCAGGGGGAATCTCTCCTCCTAGCTTG